>WNWK01012570.1:37500-59018 GCA_009830355.1 Cherax destructor
TTTCCTTAAAGAGCTGGGTTCCAGACTCATCGACACCACCAGGGACCCAAGGGCAGCCACGTTCATGTTCCAGCGTCTCAGCGTGGCCATCCAGAGGGGAAACGCATGCTGCATACTCGGCTCGCGTCCGGCTTCGGAGGAGCTGGAGGAGATTCATAATCTTTGACATATTGTACCATTATATTCATGTTCATGTTTGTGTGTTTTATAAATGTATTCTGTCTATTAATAAAGCATTTATATGTATGTATGTGTGTATATAGGATGGGGTGGTAGGAGAAGTGGAATATTCAAACGGCTTCAGGAAGAAATCCAAATATTCTTCCTTGATGCCTTTTTATCCACTTCTCCGAGGCTATGGGTCCCACAATTTGCACTAGAGGTGGACCCCTGCCTTGGAATAACGTCTAGCGAAAGCTGGATGCCAAGGTATTGGACCAGTGTGGTACGGTCGGTAAAGCACTGCGTACCTTGTCATGAGGTTCGTAGGTTCGAGTCTCCGTCGGCCAGAGATCAGTGTTTGTGAATATTTCGCCTGCTCTTGCGAATTCCTAGCATATATATATATATATATATATATATATATATATATATATATATATATATATATATATATATATATATATATATATATATATATATATTGTAAATACCAACTTATTTTTAGTGAAGGAAATACAATTACTCTGCTGCCCTTTTGCTCGTTCCTAAGTGGTTGTGCTACAGCCAGGTGTGCAGGCCTAAGCAACACATGTGTTCCTAATAGTCTAAGATCTGATCTACACTACCACTGGAACAAGGCCTGGTCTACACTACCACTGTAGTGTAAGACCTGGTCTACACTACCACTGTAGTGTAAGACCTGGTCTACACTACTACTGTTTATCTGGAGTTTACCTGGAGAGAGTTCCGGGGGTCAACGCCCCCTCGGCCCGGTCTGTGACCAGGCCTCATGGTGGATCAGAGCCTGGTCAACCAGGCTTTTACTGCTGGCCGCACGCAGTCCGACGTACGAACCACAGCCTGGCTGGTCAGGTACTGACTTTAGGTGCCTGTCCAGTGCCTGCTTGAAGACAGCCAGGGGTCTATTGGTAATCCCCTTATGTACGCTGGGAGGCAGTTGAACAGTCTTGGGCCCCTGACACTTATTGTGTTGTCTCTCAACGTGCTAGTGGCACCCCTGCTTTTCATTGGGGGGATGTTACATCGCCTGCCGAGTCTTTTGGTTTCGTAGGGAGTGACTCTCGTGTTCAAATTTGGTACTAATCCCTCTAGGATTTTCCAAGTGTATATAATAATGTATCTCTCCCGCCTGCGTTCTAGATAGTACAGGTTTAGGAACTTCAAGCGTTCCCAGTAATTGAGGGGGTTTATATCAGTTATGCGTGCGGTGAAGGTTCTCTGCACATTTTCTAGGTCAGCAATTTCACCTGCCTTGAAAGGTGCAGTTAGTGTGCAGCAATATTCCAGCCTAGATAGAACAAGCGACATGAAAAGTGTCAACATGGGCTTGGCATCCCTGGTTTTGAAGATTCTCATTATCCATCGTGTCATTTTTGTAGCAGATGCGATTGCTACAGTGTTATGGTCCTTGAAGGTGCGATCCTCTGACATGATCACTCCCAGGTCTTTGACATTAGTTTTTCGCTCTATTGTGTGGTTGGAATTTGTTTTATACTCCAATGAAATTTTAATTTCCTCACGTTTTCAATATCGGAGTAATTGAAATTTCTCATCATTGAACGTCATATTGTTTTCTGCAGCCCATTTAAAGATTTGGTTTATGTCTGCTTGAAGTCTTGCAGTGTCTTCAATGGTGGACACTTTCATGCAGATTCGGGTGTCATCTGCAAAGGAAGACACGGCACTGTGGTTTATATCCCTGTCTATGTCATATATGAGGATGAGGAACAAGATGGGAGCGAGTACTGTGCCTTGTGGAACAGAGCTTTTCACAGTAGCTGCCTCAGACTTTACTCTGTTGACTACTACTCTTTGTGTTCTATTTGTTAGGAAATTATAGATCCATCAGCCAACTTTACCTGTTATTCCTTTATCACGCATTTTGTAGTGTAAGACCTGGTCTACACTACCACTGTAGTGTAAGACCTTGTCTACACTACCACTGTAGTGTAAGTCCTGGTCTACACTACAACTGTAGTGAAAGACCTGGTCTACACTACCACTGTAGTGTAAGACCTTGTCTACACTACCACTGTAGTGTAAGTCCTGGTCTACACTACCACTGTAGTGAAAGACCTGGTCTACACTACCACTGTAGTAAGACCTGGTCTGTAGTAAGATCTGGTCTACATTACCACTGTAGTGAAAGACCTGGTCTACACTACCACTGTAGTAAGACGTGGTCTACACTACCACTGTAGTAAGACCTGGTCTACACTACCACTGTAGTAAGACCTGGTTTACACTACCAATGTATTAAGACCTGGTCTACACTACCACTGTAGTAAGCTTGGTCTACACTACCACTGTAGTAAGACCTGGTCTACACTACCACTGTAGTAAGACCTGGTCTACACTACCACTGTAGTAAGACCTGGTCTACGTTACCACTGTAGTAAGACCTGGTCTACACTACCACTGTAGTAAGACCTAGTCTACACTACCACTGTAGTAAGACCTGGTCTACACTACTACTGTAGTAAGACCTGGCCTACATTACCACTGTAGTAAGACCTGGTCTACACTACCACTGAAGTAAGACCTGGTCTACACTACCACTGTAGTGTAAGACCTGATCTACACTAACACTGTAGTAAGACCTGGTCTACACTACCACTGTAGTGTAAGACCTGGTCTACACTACCATTGTAGTGTAATGCCTGGTATACACTACCACTGTAGTAAGACCTGGTATACACTACCACTGTAGTAAGACCTGATCTACACTTCCACTGTAGTAAGACCTGGTCTACACTACAACTGTAGTGTAAGATCTGGTCTACACTACCACTGTAATGTAAGACCTGGTCTACACTACCACTGTAAGTTAAGACCTGGTCTACACTACCACTAAGTTAAGACCTGGTCTACACTACCACTGTAGTGTAAGACCTGGTCTACACTACCACTGTAGTAAGACCTGGTCTACAATACCTCTGTAGTAAGGCCTGGTCTTCACTACTATTGTAGTAAGACCTGGTCTACACTACCTCTGTAGTAAGACCTGGTCTACACTACCTCTTTAGTATGACTTGGTCTACACTACCACTGTAGTAAGACCTGGTCTACACTACCACTGTAGTAAGACCTGGTCTACACTACCACTGTAGTAAGACCTGGTCTACACTACCACTGTAGTGTAAGTCCTGGTCTACACTACCACTATAGTGAAAGACCTGGTCTACACTACCACAGTAGTGTAAGACCTGGTCTACACTACCACTGTAGTAAGACCTGGTCTGTAGTAAGATCTGGTCTACATTACCACTGTAGTGAAAGACCTGGTCTACACTACCATTGTAGTAAGACCTGGTCTGTAGTAAGATCTGGTCTACATTACCACTGTAGTGAAAGACCTGGTCTACACTACCACTGTAGTGTAAATCCTGGTATACACTACCACTGTAGTGAAAGACCTGTTCTACACTACCACTGTAGTAAGACCTGGTCTGTAGTAAGATCTGGTCTACATTACCACTGTAGTGAAAGACCTGGTCTACACTACCACTGTAGTAAGACGTGGTCTACACTACCACTGTAGTAAGACCTGGTCTACACTACCACTGTAGTAAGACCTGGTTTACACTACCACTATATTAAGACCTGGTCTACACTACCACTGTAGTAAGCTTGGTCTACACTACCACTGTAGTAAGACCTGGTCTACACTACCACTGTAGTAAGACCTGGTCTACACTACCACTGTAGTAAGACCTGGTCTACACTACCACTGTAGTAAGACCTGGTCTACACTACCACTGTAGTAAGACCTGGTCTACACTACCACTGTAGTAAGACCTGGTCTACACTACTACTGTAGTAAGACCTGGCCTACATTACCACTGTAGTAAGACCTGGTCTACACTACCACTAAAGTAAGACCTGGTCTACACTACCACTGTAGTGTAGGACCTGGTCTACACTACCACTGTAGTGTAGGACCTGGTCTACACTACCACTGTAGTAAGACATGGTCTACACTACCACTGTAGTGTAAGACCTGGTCTACACTACCATTGTAGTGTAATGCCTGGTATACACTACCACTGAAGTAAGACCTGGTATACACTACCACTGTAGTGTAAGATCTGGTCTACACTACCACTGTAATGTAAGACCTGGTCTACACTACCACTGTAGTGTAAGATCTGGTCTACACTACCACTGTAATGTAAGACCTGGTCTACACTACCACTGTAATGTAAGACCTGGTCTACACTACCACTGTAGTGTAAGACCTGGTCTACACTACCACTGTAGTAAGACCTGGTCTTCACTACTACTGTAGTAAGACATGGTCTACACTACCTCTGTAGTAAGACCTGGTCTACACTACCTCTGTAGTAAGACCTGGTCTACACTACCTCTGTAGTAAGACTTGGTCTACACTACCACTGTAGTAAGACCTGGTCTACACTACCACTGTAGTAAGACCTGGTCTACACTACCACTGTAGTAAGACCTTGTCTACATTACCACTGTAGTAAGACCTGGTCCACACTACCACTGTAGTAAGACCTGGTCTACACTACCCACTGTAGTAAGACCTGGTCTACACTACCACTGTAGTAAGACCTGGTCTACACTACCACTGTAGTAAGACCTGGTCTACACTACCACTGTATAAAGACCTGGTCTACACTACCACTGTATAAAGACCTGGTCTACACTACCACTGTAGTAAGACCTGGTCTACACTACCACTGTAGTAAGACCTGGTCTACACTACCACTGTATAAAGACCTGGTCTACACTACCACTGTATAAAGACCTGGTCTACACTACCACTGTATAAAGACCTGGTCTACACTACCACTGTAGTAAGACCTGGTCTACACTACCACTGTAGTAAGACCTGGTCTACACTACCACTGTATAAAGACCTGGTCTACACTACCACTGTATAAAGACCTGATCTTCACTACCACTGCAACTATTCACGATACTCCACAGTGTTAGCAGTGTGCACCACCACTCTGATTATACCACTGAATAATATGTGATCAGCTAACCGAACAGTTCGTGTAATTTCAGTCTTGAAAGTTGGAAACCGATCTGAAGAGTTGTTCTCAAGCTATCACGTCTAAACCTAAAAGGAAGAGAAAGAACGAAAATAAAAGAGCCACTTAAAGTTTTCCTTTTGGAGAATAATTATTTTGAAAAAAATTTCTTTTGAATTTGTTTGCCGGTTTTCGGTTCGTTAATTGGTTGGTGTGCGTGGAGGCAGCAGTAACAGCCCGGTTGATCAGCTTTTTCTCCACCCGGTTCCTGGTCATGGACCGGCCCGCGGGGGCGCTGATCCCCGGAAAACCCTCCAGTTAGACTCCAGGTAGATTTCCTCTGTTTTAGTCACAACTGTTTTTTCAAAGCAATTAACATTGTTTACGTCGCTAAATAAATGATCAAAGTCACTTGCTCTCTCTCATCAAAGCTTGAAGTTAGAAATTAAGTTAGTTATTGACCTTGACGTAGATAATGCCGCAGTGTGTGTGCTAGTATGCATCTCACTGCCTTTGAATCAGTCATGGCACATTACAAAGGGAGGACAAGTTCTGCTATGTCAATGGTAATTAAGTTATCTTTGATAACCTGAGTTAAGAAAGTTATCTGTCATGTTATGCAGTCTCTATAATTGTAATCTTATTATGAAGTTCAGTTTATCATATATCATAATCCTGGTTCTGAGTCGTCTATAAGGGACGCTTATCCTACTCTGACTATCGTTTAGTTGGAGATCAGCATAAAGGTCACCTTGTTGACCTTAACGATGTTTAACATCTCACAAGACAACTCATCTTCCTGTTATAAATAAATGATTTTTACAAATTAAAGCATTTACAAAAATTTCCAGTTTGAAAAGTAAGGATTATTAGGCAGTGCCATGCATGCATCCATCAAGCCACCATCATGGCAGCATTTTTACCCCGAGTGGCTCTTTCAGTCCTAATACAGAAGCCACTCCAGAATCCATTGGTGGCGAAACGTTTCCTTGATGGGTGTCTTGATCGGTGCTGCCTTTTGCCTTCAGCTTGACGGTAGTTCCACCAGTACGGTTGGGAATGTTAATATTAGAGGATCTCACCTTCAAGAATCACAGCAGTGTTACCATCACATCAGCGAGGAAAATGCTAGGAAGGATAATGAAAACTTTCAAAACAAGAGTTGCCATGCCAATGATGATCCTTTTTTAAGTCACTTTTCTCTCTAGGCTGGAATACTGCTGAACACTAACAGCTCTATCCAAGGCAGGTGAAATCGCAGATCTAGAGAATGTACAGAGAACTTTCATTGCACGTATAAGTTCACTCAAGCACCTTAATTACTGGGAACTTTTGTAGTCCCTTGACCTGTACTCCATGGAACGCAGGCGAGAAAGATACATCATAATCTACACCTGAAAAATTCTAGAGGGACTGGTACCAAATCTGCACACAAAAATCACTCCCTACGAAAGCAAAAGACTAGCCAGACGGTGCAATATACCTCCAATGAAAGAGTAGGGAGCCCAAGACTATTCAACAGCTTTCCACCATGAATAACGGGAATTACCTATAGACTCCTGTCTGCCTTCAAGAGGGAGCTGCTGGATAGGTACCTAAAGTCAGTACCCGACCATCCGGGCTGTGGCTACGTTGGACATGCGGCCAGCAGTAACAGCCTGGTTGATCAGGCCCTGATCCACCAGGAGGCCTGGTCAAGAACTGAGCCGCGGGGACGTTGACCCCCGAAACGACCTCCAGGTAGACTCGAGATAAATGTTTACTCAGCAGTGGTACTCGCTCTTGCTTCACTCAGCAGCGGTACTCGCTCTTGCTTCACTCAACAGTGGTACTCGTTCTTGCTTCACTCAACAGTGGTACTCGCTCTTGCTTCACTCAGCAGTGGTACTCGTTCTTGCTTCACTCAACAGTGGTACTCGTTCTTGCTTCACTCAGCAGTGGTACTCGTTCTTGCTTCACTCAACAGTGGTACTCGTTCTTGCTTCACTCAGCAGTGGTACTCGTTCTTGCTTCACTCACCAGTGGTACTCGTTCTTGCTTCACTCACCAGTGGTACTCGTTCTTGCTTCACTCAACAGTGGTACTCGTTCTTGCTTCACTCAGCAGTGGTACTCGTTCTTGCTTCACTCACCAGTGGTACTCGTTCTTGCTTCACTCACCAGTGGTACTCGTTCTTGCTTCACTCAACAGTGGTACTCGTTCTTGCTTCACTCAGCAGTGGTACTCGTTCTTGCTTCACTCAGCAGTGGTACTCGTTCTTGCTTCATTCAGCAGTGGTACTCGTTCTTGCTTCACTCAGCAGTGGTACTCGCTCTTGCTTCACTCAGCAGCGGTACTCGCTCTTGCTTCACTCAACAGTGGTACTCGTTCTTGCTTCACTCAACAGTGGTACTCGCTCTTGCTTCACTCAGCAGTGGTACTCGTTCTTGCTTCACTCAACAGTGGTACTCGTTCTTGCTTCACTCAGCAGTGGTACTCGTTCTTGCTTCACTCAACAGTGGTACTCGTTCTTGCTTCACTCAGCAGTGGTACTCGTTCTTGCTTCACTCACCAGTGGTACTCGTTCTTGCTTCACTCACCAGTGGTACTCGTTCTTGCTTCACTCAACAGTGGTACTCGTTCTTGCTTCACTCAGCAGTGGTACTCGTTCTTGCTTCACTCACCAGTGGTACTCGTTCTTGCTTCACTCACCAGTGGTACTCGTTCTTGCTTCACTCAACAGTGGTACTCGTTCTTGCTTCACTCAGCAGTGGTACTCGTTCTTGCTTCACTAACGAGTGGTACTCGTTCTTGCTTCACTCACCAGTGGTACTCGTTCTTGCTTCACTCACCAGTGGTACTCGTTCTTGCTTCACTCAGCAGTGGTACTCGTTCTTGCTTCACTCACCAGTGGTACTCGTTCTTGCTTCACTCACCAGTGGTACTCGTTCTTGCTTCACTCAACAGTGGTACTCGTTCTTGCTTCACTCAGCAGTGGTACTCGTTCTTGCTTCACTCATCAGTGGTACTCGTTCTTGCTTCATTCAGCAGTGGTACTCGTTCTTGCTTCACTCAGCAGTGGTACTCGTTCTTGCTTCACTCAGCAGTGGTACTCGTTCTTGCTTCACTCACCAGTGGCACTCGTTCTTGCTTCACTCACCAGTGGTACTCGTTCTTGCTTCGCTCAGCAGTGGTACTCGTTCTTGCTTCACTCAGCAGTGGTACTCGTTCTTGCTTCACTCACCAGTGGTACTCGTTCTTGCTTCACTCAGCAGTGGTACTCGTTCTTGCTTCACTCACCAGTGGTACTCGTTCTTGCTTCACTCAACAGTGGTACTCGTTCTTGCTTCACTCAGCAGTGGTACTCGTTCTTGCTTCACTCAGCAGTGGTACTCGTTCTTGCTTCACTCAGCAGTGGTACTCGTTCTTGCTTCACTCAGCAGTGGTACTCGTTCTTGCTTCACTCAGCAGTGGTACTCGTTCTTGCTTCACTCAGCAGTGGTACTCGTTCTTGCTTCACTCAGCAGTGGTACTCGTTCTTGCTTCATTCAACAGTGGTACTCGTTCTTGCTTCAATCAACAGTGGTACTCGTTCTTGCTTCACTCACCAGTGGTACTCGTTCTTGCTTCACTCAGCAGTGGTACTCGTTCTTGCTTCACTCACCAGTGGTACTCGTTCTTGCTTCACTCAACAGTGGTACTCGTTCTTGCTTCACTCAGCAGTGGTACTCGTTCTTGCTTCACTCAGCAGTGGTACTCGTTCTTGCTTCACTCAGCAGTGGTACTCGTTCTTGCTTCACTCAGCAGTGGTACTCGTTCTTGCTTCACTCAGCAGTGGTACTCGTTCTTGCTTCACTCAGCAGTGGTACTCGTTCTTGCTTCACTCAGCAGTGGTACTCGTTCTTGCTTCATTCAACAGTGGTACTCGTTCTTGCTTCAATCAACAGTGGTACTCGTTCTTGCTTCACTCACCAGTGGTACTCGTTCTTGCTTCACTCACCAGTGGTACTCGTTCTTGCTTCACTCAACAGTGGTACTCGTTCTTGCTTCACTCACCAGTGGTACTCGTTCTTGCTTCACTCACCAGTGGTACTCGTTCTTGCTTCACTCAACAGTGGTACTCGTTCTTGCTTCACTCACCAGTGGTACTCGTTCTTGCTTCACTCACCAGTGGTACTCGTTCTTGCTTCACTCACCAGTGGTACTCGTTCTTGCTTCACTCACCAGTGGTACTCGTTCTTGCTTCACTCACCAGTGGTACTCGTTCTTGCTTCACTCAGCAGTGGTACTCGTTCTTGCTTCACTCACCAGTGGTACTCGTTCTTGCTTCACTCACCAGTGGTACTCGTTCTTGCTTCACTCAACAGTGGTACTCGTTCTTGCTTCACTCACCAGTGGTACTCGTTCTTGCTTCACTCACCAGTGGTACTCGTTCTTGCTTCACTCAACAGTGGTACTCGTTCTTGCTTCACTCGGAGACTCTCGGTCTCCAACAAATGCAATTCCTCTCTCAAAACAAAAAACAAATAAATAAAATTGCATGAGCTTGAGCGCACACAACGTTGAGCTGCGACTCTTGGGTCCTGACGCAGACCATTGCAAACTAAACCAGTTGAGTGATGGCTTGACCTCTCTCAAGTGGCAGGTAAATACCAGTGACGTCAGCAAGTAACTTGTGTACCGTCAAGTGAAGGACTTACCTACCATGTTATTACCTGGGTTTGTATTAAGACTAGTACCCTCTTCCCTTGTACCCCCTCCCCATGCACCTCACATCCCTCTCCCCTAGTACCTCCTCCTATACTCCCATCCCCTAGCACCTCTTACACCCCCTCCTCTTGCACCCCCTCCCCTTGCACCCTCTCCCCTTGCACCTCTTACACCCCCTCCCCTTGCACCTCTTACACCCCCTCCTCTTGCACCCTCTCCCCTTGCACCTCTTACACCCCCTCCTCTTGCACCCCTCCCCTTGCACCCTCTCCCCTTGCTCCTTCCTCTCCTTCCCTTCACCCCCCCCTCACCTCGGATAAAGCATTGTGACGCCATTTACAAGAGTTCCATAGAAGTCCATACAAAGGAGAAAGGTGAAGAACAGGAGGAGTTTGAGGTAATCAGTCCCTCGGCCTTGAGTCGATGTATACAGAATACAGCATATGTACTCACCTATATGTGGTTGCAGGGGTCGATACTCAGCTCCTGGCCCCGGAAGCAGCTTATATACCGTAGGCAGGAGAGGTGCAGAAGTCGTAGGTGGTGTCACATTTGTCCAATGTGGAAGTAGGTCGTGCCCAAGGGTTGGGCAAGTGAAGAATTCCCTGTATTAAGATCCCAACCCTTGGGCACGACCTACTTCTACATTGGACAAATGTGACACCACCTACGACTTCTGCACCTCTCCTGCCTACGGTATATAAGCTGCTTCCTAGCACATAGGCTGTATTCTGTATACATCGACTCAAGGCCGAGGGACTGATTACCTCAAACTCCTCCTGTTCTTCACCTTTCTCCTTTGTATGGACTGATGAAGCCACTGTGTGGCGAAACGTTTCCTCAATAAAGATACCCAAGTGTTGCATACGTGTCTAATTTATCATAGCGTAAAATATATGGTGCAACATCAAGCGACGCACTAGAAGAGGTATGATAAAGTTCATGGCGCAGGGAGTGACCCAGTAGCGGCCAGTGAAGAGGCGGGGCCAGGAGCTATGAATCGACCCCTGCAACCACAACTAGGTGAGTACAACTAGGTGAGTACTAGTGAACTATTGCCAGAGGTCCTGAGAAGTGGAAAAACAGATGAGTATTTACTATAGTTATTAATAATAAAAACAAGTGATGGTGGCATTGATGTGCAGGGAATCACAGTATATATAAATTCAGTATACAATCGATGAATAGACTTACGCCTACCGTGTGAAGTGTCTTTCTCGTTACGACTACTAAGCGTGAAGTAAATTTTCATGGAAGTGTAAGGGCGAAATTACCGTAGGCCTAGGTGCCGTGGTGAAAATACAACAACGACCCAAGTATAGTGCAGTGAAAAGAAAAGTGTATCTTGAATAAATATAGTGTATATGCTTGTAATAACCAGCGTACAGCACAATGATAAAATACTAGTGATAAAATAAGAGGAAATTAAAAAACAATGGACAAGTGTGGCAGTGTGGGTCACTCTACTTGCCCTGGTGTTGGCATGTGACAAGTGTGGCAGTGTGGGTCACTACTTGCCCTGGTGTTGACATGTGACAAGTGTGGCAGTGTGGGTCACTACTTGCCCTGGTGTTGGCATGTGACAAGTGTGGCAGTGTGGGTCACTACTTGCCCTGGTGTTGACATGTGACAAGTGTGGCAGTGTGGGTCACTCTACTTGCCCTGGTGTTGACATGTGACAAGTGTGGCAGTGTGGGTCACTACTTGCCCTAGTGTTGACATGTGACAAGTGTGGCAGTGTGGGTCACTACTTGCCCTGGTGTTGGCATGTGACAAGTGTGGCAGTGTGGGTCACTACTTGCCCTGGTGTTGACATGTGACAAGTGTGGCAGTGTGGGTCACTACTTGCCCTGGTGTTGACATGTGACAAATGATATTCAAAGATTTGAGTTACCACATATTACGAATGGACTAGGATACCAGGACATAATAGAAAGACCTATTGAACCTAAAATTGGCAGTGGGAAACACAAGGATAGTGAAAAAAGATAATGAAAGTGGTTTAAAATGTGGCATCACATGCGAGTAGTGCCACGTACCCTGAGTGGTGTGCTACAGTTATACGTCTGGCAGTGCTGCCAAGCAGCCACGGAGGCCTACCATACACAACCATAAATCACCATATACACCATACCTCAATATCCTGTCTAGACCAGTGTGAGGAACTCAGCAAGACCAGTAAATTAAAAAATATATATGAGAGATCAGAGAGGAATAAATATGGAAAGAGTTATACAGTGAACAGACCAAACTAAATGCATATTATAACCATAATATAATATAATGTCTAGTAAGTCTCCATAATCAGTACATCCCACATACCCATGCATTGACCTCATTATCACTCCTGAGTGCAGAGCAGAAAGGTAAAGTGAAAATCAGGTTCTAGTGGTACACAGTTGCAAATAGGATAAAGGCAGGATGGCAGTACAGTATACGTGTGGGACATGTGAAAAGGCTCTTGGGAAAAAATCCAGAATCACATGCAACTTTTGCTTTTCAAAACATCATGTCACATGTTCAAGAATAAACACTGCAACCAAAAATGACATCTATCTAGACAGGTGTTTCTGGATCTGCAACAAGGATGTGGAACTATGGATAGATATCAGGAAAGCACTCAAGAGGTTAATAAACATGAAAAAAAAGAGGAACTATTGAATAGTCTACCCGGTATATATAGAGCATGGGAAGATAGGAGTGGAGTAAAATTTAACACACAGAATGCTCAGTCTACAACAACTGACCCAAAAATAAACAGTCATCCACTGAAAAAAACACAGGAGACAAAAAAATCAGCTAGCCCAGTCCCCAGCCCTAGGGCTGACCCAGACCCAGCCCCCAGCTTTAGGGCTGACCCAGACCCAGCCCCCAGCCCTAGGGCTGACCCAGACCCAGCCCCCAGCCATAGTGAAAATCCAGATTTGGTTAAAGACTCCTCCACAGCCACCACAGCCATAGTCTCTAGTACAGATGTAGTGGAGGAGTCCTCCACAGTCATAGCCTCTAGTACAGATATAGTAGGGGAGTCTTCTTCCAGGGAAAATGTTGGTCCCATGTCAACAGATCATGGTGTCTCGGGTTTGGCTGTGGTGGACTGTGGTGCAGATCTAGGATCTGCACACACTAGGAATACATCCATCACGAATTGTATCCAGCCAAAAACAAAATGGCGAAAATACTATATTTGGGGCATCTGTAAACACGGAATATCAGGGCAAACGAATGGGACATGCAACTTTGAGCATCCCAAAAACTGCCGCGACCTCCTGTCTAAAGGAATGTGTCGTTCTACCTCTTGCAAATTCTTCCACCCTGAGATGTGTCATTCTTCAATCTTTGAAAAACAATTTTACAATACCAATTGCTCCGCATACCACCTAAAAGGAACCAGGAGGCATATACCTCATACAACAAACCATAGTAGTTATGGTAGTTATAACAACCCCACCCCAAGTGATTTTTTAGTGGTAAGGAACGAAGAAAGAAAATGGAAAGAGGTAACCAAAATAGTCCACCACCGTGGAGTCTTGTTAGACTGGAGGCACAGCCAGTGACCCCTCCGGACTCACTACTACTGATGCCAACAATGAAATCCCCCCAACAGACATGCAACACAACCTCATTTATATTTGCTAATATACAGGGCCCTAAGCCATCTACCTACAACAAAATTCCTTTCATTAGTGGACTTCTAGGGAAGTCAAATGCAGTGTTTGCAGCCTTCACAGAGACCCACGCAAAAGATCACTTTGACAGTGAAATATGGATAATTTGGTACAACCTTTTCAGATGCGACAGAAAGAACAGGCAACAAGGGGGTGTTGGCCTGTATGTCAAAGAGTCGCTCATTTGCACAGAAATACTGAACACCACAAATGATGTAGTTGAACTTCTGACAATAAAAATCGAGAACCAAAACCTAGTCATTGTACTTGTATATAAGCCACCTGTTGCAACTTCCCAACAGTTCAAAGAACAAATATCAAAAATTGACTCCTGTCTGGAAAACCTTCCAGCCCCATCCCCAAACATCTTACTGGTGACTTCAATCTTAGACATACAAAATGGAAAAATATAGCAAATAATGTTGTAGCAGAAATAATCCCTGGAGGCAGCTCAGATGAAAAGTCACACACACATGAGCTGCTGAATTTCTGCAACAAACACACCCTTAGTCAGCAGAGAGTGGAGCCAACGAGACTAGAGAACACACTTGACCTTAACTTCACAAATAATGAGGACCTGGTAAGAAACATAATATAAAAAACAACAAATTCTGATCACAATCTAATCGAAGTCCAGACGTACATGCACAGGAGTCCTGATCAGCAAAACGCATATAGCTATGAGGGTACCTTTACCAAATTCAACTTCAACAACAAGAACATCAACTGGGATCTGGTAAACTATGCCCTAAATGAAACATGTTGGGAAGATATCTTGAATTACATGGACCGTAACCAGTGCCTTGAAAAGATCAACCTCCTGGTAGCTGAAGTATGTTCAAGGCATATTCCTCTACGAAAAAAGAAGAGAAGAAGTAAACAGGAGAGAGAGAGAGACGCTCCCTATACAGGAGAAGACGAAGAATCACGGAGCTCCTCAAGAATGCCTGACTATCTGATTCACGGAAGGAAGCGCTAACCAGGGAAGTGGAAAATATTGAGCTAAAGTTAAAGGACTCATACAGGATCCAGGAGAGTCAAGAGGAGCTAAAAGCAAAAACCACTTCTAGTATAGGGTCCCTGCTCAGACAAGACGGATCTTACACAGATGACAACAAAGAAATGAGTGAGATACTGAAATCTCAATATGACTCTGTGTTCAGCGAACCACTAATCCTTCTAAAGATAGACAAGCCAAACAATTTTTTCATGAATGAGCCTCAAAACCCTGCCAATGTATGCCAAATTTCTGACATAACCCTAACTCCTCTAGACTTTGAGAAAGCCATCGACGACATGCCTCTCTCATAGGCCCTAAGTATGCTATTGAGAAGGAGCTTAGACACGGGCGAGATTCCACAGTCACTAAAAACAACGGATATAGCCACACTCCATAAAGGTGGCAGCAAAGCAGTAGCTAAGAACTATAGACCAATAGCTTTAACGTCCCATATCATAAAAATCTTTGAAAGAGTTCTAAGAAGCAGGATAGCAAACCACCTGGACTCCCAAAAATTGCACAACCCAGAGCAACATGGTTTCAGAGCAGGTCGCTCCTGCCTCTCGCAACTGCTAGACCACTATGATATGGTCTTAGATGCACTGGAAACAAACATAATGCAGATGTAGTATACACAGATTTTGCAAAAGCCTTTGACAAGTGTGATCATGGTGCAATAGCACACAAAATGCGTGCTAAAGGGATAACTGGCAAAGTAGGCAGATGGATCTTCAACTTTCTAACCAATCGAACACAAATAGTAGTGGTAAACAGAGTTAAATCGGATGCTGCCATAGTGAAGAGCTCTGTCCCACAAGGCACAGTACTCGCACCTATCCTGTTCCTCATTCTCATATCAGACATAGACAGAGATGTAAACCACAGCACTGTATCATCCTTTGCAGACGATACTAGGATCTGCATGAGAGTGTCATCCATTGAGGACACGGCAAATCTCCAAGAAGATCTAAACCAAGTTTTCCAATGGGCAACAGAGAACAATATGATATCCAATGAAGACAAATTCCAACTACTCCGTTATGGAAAACTGGAGGAAATAATAGCTAGGACTGAGTATATTACAGACTCTAATCACACAATAGAATGGAAAAGTAATGTGAAGGACCTGGGTGTGGTAATGTCTGAAGACCTCACCTTCAAGGACCTCAACAATGCCACTATCACATCTGCGAGGAAACTGATAGAATGGATAATGAGAACTTTCAAGACAAGAGATGCTAAGCCATCGATGATCCTTTTTAAATCACTTGTTCTCTCTAGGCTAGAATACTGCTGTACATTAACATCCCCATTCAAGGCAGGTGAAATAGCAGATCTAGAGAATGTACAGAGAACCTTTACGCACGTATAAGTTCCATCAAACACCTTAACTACCGGGAACGCCTGGAAGCACTAGACTTATATTCACTGGAGCGCAGGCGAGAGAGATATATCATAATCTACACCTGAAAGATTCTGGAGGGACTGGTCCCTAATATGCACACATAAATCACTCCATACGAAAGCAAAAGACTTGGCAGACGGTGCAACGTACCCCAAGTGAAAAGTAGGGGCGCCACTGGTACACTAAGAGAAAACACAATAAGTGTCCTGGGCCCAAGACTGTTCAACAGCCTCCCACCAGCC
Organism: Cherax destructor; assembly: GCA_009830355.1. Lineage (NCBI taxonomy): Eukaryota > Metazoa > Arthropoda > Malacostraca > Decapoda > Parastacidae > Cherax > Cherax destructor. Next base: position 53,688 of record WNWK01012570.1, read on the forward strand.
ATAAGGGGCATTACCAGTAGACCTCTGGTTGTCTTCAAGAGGGAGCTGGACAGATACCTAAAGTCAGTGCCAGATCAGCCGGGCTGTGGTTCGTACGTTGGACTACGTGCAACCAGCAGTAACAGCCTCGTTGATCAGGCTCTGATCCAACGGGAGGCCTGGTATTGCGTAGCTCTAGTCCCCTGTACCTGAATGATCTGAGGAAGGTATCCCCGTATTGCGTAGCTCTAGTCCCCTGTACCTGAATGATCTGAGGAAGGTATCCCCGTATTGCGTAGCTCTAGTCCCCTGTACCTGAATGATCTGAGGAAGGTATCCCCGTATTGCGTAGCTCTAGTCCCCTGTACCTGAATGATCTGAGGAAGGTATCCCCGTATTGCGTAGCTCTAGTCCCCTGTACCTGAATGATCTGAGGAAGGTATCCCATTATTGCGTAGCTCTAGTCCCCTGTGCCTCAACGCACTCGACAACCTTAACGCAGAATGCGGTATAAGTTTGTAATGCAGTTAAATATCAAAGTCGAAGTTTTGAAACGTATCAAATTTGGTAATGATAAGTTGTCGCGTGGACACTAATATCCCAATTTCTTCAATAAAAATTATGAAGTAGGACATTCACAGCCCAAAGCTAATTCAAACCTTCCACTAAGAAGCATAGGCTTTCAAAGCAAATTGAAAAGAAAAACCATTCTCTTATCTCAGAGACACCAATATCCTAAAATATACCAGAACTTTTGCTTTGTCAAGTTATCAGCGTTGAAGGTGAAATCACCTGGAAGAGACACTAAGAAATTACCGCAGGAAAAACTAGTATTTCAATGTTGCCAGTTTTGTAGAGCAACACAAGTCCAGAGCAATCTCAGCTTTTCTGAATAAGATTTTCAAGCCTTTAAGGTTCAAATATGTATGTACGTAACCAAGTTCACGCGCACGTTATATGCGCGCGCCACATATATATATATATATATATATATATATATATATATATATATATATATATATATATATATATATATATATATATATATGAAGGATTCAGGAAACCGGCAGGCCGGACTTTAGTCCTGGAGATGGGAAGTACAGTTTCTGCACTCTGAAGGAGGGTGTTAATGTTGCAGTTTTATAACTGTAGTTTAAAGCACCCTCTGGCAAGACAGTGATGGAGTGAATGATGACGAAAGTTTTCTTTTCCGGGCCACCCTGCCTTGGTGGGAATCGGCCGATGTGTATAAAAAAAAAAAAAAAAAAATATATATATATATATATATATATATATATATATATATATATATATATATATATATATATATGTTAAGTAAAAAGACACAAATGCACTAATGTGACATTTATTGTGGCAACGTTTCGCTCTCCAGGAGCTTTGTCAGGAGCTTGACAAAGCTCCTGGAGAGCGAAACGTTGCCACAATAAAATGTCACATTAATTGCATTTGTGTTCTTTACTTAACATATATATATATATATATATATATATATTATATATATATATATATATATATATATATATATATATATATATATATATATATATATATATATATATATATTTTTTTTTTTTTTCAACAAGTCGGCCGTCTTCCACCGAGGCAAAGTGACCCAAAAAGAAAGAAAATCCCTAAAAAGAAAATACTTTCATCATCATTCAACACTTTCACCACACTCATACATAATCACTGTCTTTGCAGATGCGCTCAGATACGACAGCTGAGAATAGTCCCTCCCAGCTGTCACTATCCCAGACCCCTCCTTTAAAGTGCAGGCACTGTACTTCCCATTTCCAGGACTCAAGTCCAACTAAATCAATTAACTGGTTTCCCTGAATCCCTTCACAAAATGTTACCCTGCTCACACTCCAACAGATCGTCATGTCCCAAAAACCATTCGTCTCCATTCACTCCTATCTAACACGCTCAAACATGCTTACTGGAAGTCCAAGCCCACAAAACCTCCTTTACCCCCTCCCTCCAACCTTTTCTAGGACGACCCCTACCCCGCCTTCCTTCCCCTACAGATTTATACGCTCTCCAAGTCATTCTACTTTGATCCATTCTCTCTAAATGACCAAACCACCTCAACAACCCCTCTTCAGCCCTCTGACAAATACTTTTAGTAACTCCACATCTTCTCCTAATTTCCACATTCCGAATTTTCTGCATAATATTTACACCACACATTGCCCTTAGACAGGACATCTCCACTGCCTCCAGCCTCCTCCTCGCTGCAGCATTTGCAACCCATGCTTCACACCCATATAAGAGTGTTGGTACCACTATACTTTCGTACATTCCATTCTTTGCCTCCATGGATAACGTTTTTTGTCTCCACAGATACCTCAATGCACCACTCACCTTTTTTCCTTCATCAATTCTATGGTTAACCTCATCCTTCATAAACCCATCCGCTGACACGGCAACTCCAAAAATATCTGAAAACATTTACTTCTTCCATAATCCCTCTCTCCAATGTGATATCCAATTTTTTTTTTATTTAAATAGTTTGATACACTCATCACATTACTCATATCTATGTTCACTTTCAACTTTCTACCTTTACACACTCTCCCAAACTCGTCCACTAACCTTTGCAACTTTTCTTTAGAATCTCCTATAAGCACAGTATCATCAGCAAAAACTGTGTCAACTCCCATTTGCATATATATATATATATATATATATATATATATATATATATATATATATATATATATATATATATATATATATATATACATGTGTAGATTTTACCAAGGGTAACACAACAAAGTCAAACAATATGATTAATAAAACTGGCAAATTAAAACTTGAAAACTGTAAATTCAAGGCGAAGCGTCCATCAAGGAAAACTCATCAGCGCTAAAAGTTTACAGCCTGCCAGCAGAATCATTCTCCAGGTACTGGACGAGAGTCCAACAAAATGTGCGCGTCGCACAGCCTAAACCCGAGAAATATTTCATCCATTTTATCAGAGGAAACAGTAAAGTAGTCGGGGATCACGTGACCCCTGGGGCACGTGACGCCTGGGGTACGTAACGCCTGGGGTACGTGACGCCTGGGGCACGACAGACATTCAGAGTCGTCGTAAGGAAGGGAAGGAAAAATCCAGCTCCTTGGATGAAGAGCTCTTCACCAAATAAGGCAAAATAATGCAATGTAAAATAGTACTATTCTTTGTAGAGATGATATGTGACAAAATGGCGGCCACGCACTCCATTAATAACACCAATCTTTTTTAAGTAGGCTGCGCCACTGACGGAATTTTGAAGCCGATTCAGTTTTTTTTGCACAAATAACCCACACACAGGAGAGAAGAGCTTACGACGACGTTTCGGTCCAAGTGGGACAGAAAACGTCGTCGCCAGCTCTCCTATTTGTGGGTTATTTGTGTATGGGAATGTCGTGTGTGACCCACACATCAAACTCGTCCCATCAATCTTGCCAAAGACACAGTAAGTCAGTGGTCAAAATTAAAAGCTGATTGAATAAGACGTTCTCGAGTAATAAACAAAAAGTTTTGGATAATTTTTTTTTTCCGGGAATGTTCCGAAAATTGGAAAGTCTAACTTCTTTAAACGTTAAAACACCAAAAAAACGCGACTGTTGATAATTTTTTTCCATTTTCTTTTCTTACATTCTATTCTGTAAGAAAGATATTTTATTTATATATTTTTAAGAAAACCAAATTTGATAAAATTGGCTAAACTTAGCAAATTGGCAACACAGCCCAAAATCAATACAAAAGATATTTGCAACTAAGACAAATGCGTTCAGGGTTTAAAGCCAGTCGGAAGGCACATTCTCTAGTTATTACAGGGTAAACAATATAATAAAATGGTCAAACTGAGATTTTTCACACCTGAAAGTGAGCACTAAGCTGTCTTATAATAAAGCTCAACAACTCTGAAGCTTTGAAGATGAAAAGAATTTTTTTTTCAGTAACTGAAGTCATTGGAATAATTATAGACTTTTTAACATTATATCGTCATGGGAAGCACTACACACTTTAACACTTTCAGTAAAATTTTAGATTTGCATCAACTCATACTAAAGAAGCGTCACCTCTCCCACGAGCCCTCCTAGGGAGGGGAAGGTGCCGGAGCCAGAGCTTGCTACCACCGGCAGCTCACAAGACTGCCATTCCCACGAGCCCCACTGGGGCGGGGAAGATGGCAGACCAGAGGCCTTGCTTCTCCCTACGAGCCCCGTGAGGGCGGGGAATGGGGCTAGGCCTGGGGACAGTTGGTCCCGAAGAAGAGGGGGTACTTGTACCTCCTCCCATAAGAGACATTGGTTTCAAGACACTCCCAAGACAGGGAGCCAAGGCCGGGTCACCATCTGGAAAAGACCCGGACCGGGAGAGAACCGGTGAATCAAGAACAACAACAATCATACTAAACTTATTTTGTTTCATCTTTCTTATAGAATACATCATTAATAATAGTTTCAAGCCGATCAGAAGCAGCATTCTTGAATTATTGAAAGAAAATTAATAACACTATTTGTTCAATAAAATTGGCAAATTGGGACTTATGCCAGACAATAACAGCAAGAACTCAGCATTCGGAAAACCACATCATCGGTGAAAATTTGAACCCAATCAGCAGAGGCATTCTCCAGTTATGCCACGTATTCCAACGATTTCAGGTTTTAACTATTTTCTGCAACAATTTTGCCCACAGACAAACGATATTAAATAGGCACCATCCTGGCCCTAAGATGCCTCGGTCACTAAATACTGAAGCCGTTCAGAATTGGTAAACTAAAGTTTTCTAGAATGTGATATAACGAGAATGTAAATTTCACAATATTCTGCATAAAAATGGTCAAATCTGTGTCATCCTCGTCGAGTGAAGAAGAAGAAAAAGCAGCAGCAAAGCAGGCAGGCAGGCAGGCAGGCAGGCAGGCAGGCAGGCAGGCAGGCAGGCAGGCAGGCAGGCAGGCAGGCAGGCAGGCAGGCAGGCAGGCAGGCAAGCAAGCAAGCAGGCAGGCAGGCAGGCGGCGGCGGCGGCGGCAGCAGCAGCAGCGGCAGCAGCAGCGGCAGCGGCAGCGGCGGCGGCGGCGGCGGCGGCGGCAGCAGCAGCAGCAGCAGCAGCAGCAGCAGCAGCCTTTATGAACGCTTGAAGCTCCACCACTAATGGAATTGGAACCCATTTCCAGGATTCTGGGAATGGGTTCAATAACTTTGGTTTTAGGTCACCTCCGTATATCAGTTGTTCCAAGAAACTGTCTCTAGTGACCGTGCACAAGTGTTGAAACTTTGAAACCGATCGGGTGAGGCATTCTTGAGTAATGAGCGAAATAAAAACGTAAATTTGTCAG
>WNWK01012571.1:0-59015 GCA_009830355.1 Cherax destructor
TGCTCAATGCTTATAATGTTTATAAGTTGAAGACCACAAACAAACCACCATATGGCGAATTTTGTTTGTCTGTTATCAGGCAAATAATCACCAAGTACCAAGAAACACCACCTGCAATAGAAAACCGCCCACGAAATTACCAACAACTACCCTCTCGTCTGAGGCTTGGTGGTGAACACTTCCTAACAAAACTGCCTGCTACTGCTTGCAAGAAAAGGCTCAGAAGAGGTGTTATGTCTGTGCACATACAAAAAGACGCCCACAGCAACGCAAAGACACTCGTTTTATGTGTGTGGAATGTGAAACACCATTGTGCATGGAACCATGTTTCAGAGACTTCCACAGGCTGCAGAACTTCTAGAAACATCTGCAGTGACTCAATATGTGTATATATATGATTGAACAATAGTTATAAACATAATTGTACATTGTACATTGTTGTAAATATGTTTTGTAAACAAACTAGTGATAACAAACTTTGTGGCATTATTTTATAAGAAATAGCGAGTGAATATTTGAAAACAGCACTTATATTGGTCTCACAGTCCATAAACGTTATTTGAAAAAAAAATTAAATTTCATAAGAAAATAACTTCAAAAAAAAACGATTACCGCCAACCGGAAGTCGCCGATGATGCCGTCACCGGATCGCTTTGGGTCAACTTGAATCCTCCATATCTCCGTAAGTACTGATCGCAAAAATTTTGTTTAGCTATTTAGATTCAGAAAAAAACTCTATCATTTCATAAGAAAAAATAATTTTTTTTTTTTCCGAATATTTTTCGACCCCAGGAACACTTTCCTCAGAAGGCCTCTCGACCCCCAAAGGGTTAAAAGCTCGTGTGTGTGCGAGTTTTCATCTGAGCTGCCTCCTGGTGTTATCTCTGCTACCACATTATTTGCAATAGTTCTCCATTTTAGGTGCCTTAGGTTGAAGTCCCCCAGGTGCAAGATGTTGGGGGCAGGGGCTGGAAGGTTTTCCAGACATTGGTCAATTTTCAGAAGCTGTTCCTGGAATTGTTGGGACGTTGCATCCGGAGGCTTGTATACAACCACGATGACCAGGTTTTGATTCTCGATCTTTACTGCTAAAACTTCAACTACATCATTTGAGGCATTTAGTAGTTCTGAGCATATAAGTGACTCTGTGATATACAGGCCAACCCCCCCTCCTTTTGCCTGTTCACTCTGTCACATCTGTATAAGTTGTAGCCAGGGATCCATATTTCATTGTCCAAGTGATCCTTTATGTGGGTCTCTGTGAAAGCCGCAAACATTGCATTTGACTCTGTAAGCAGTCCACGGATGTAAGGTATCTTGTTGTTTGTTGCTGGCTTTAGACCCTGTATATTTGCAAAGATGAATGTCGTTGGATTGGTGGTATTGGTGGTATGGGGAAGGGGGTCTTTTTTCCTGGCACTAATATCTGTTGTTCTGGAGTGGAGGCCATTGACTGTGGTTCCACTCCAGAAATGATTGCAGTTGGTGTACGATTTCTGTCATTTCCTGCCAGCTTTTTTTCCTTCCTTGCGCTAAAAACCTCTCTCTCTGGAGTGGCTTTGGCTATCCAGGTTTTCCCATGGTCTGGATGTTCTGTGTCGTCTTGTACCCTTTAGGTGGTGGGCCTGGCAATATAGGTTATAGCACTGTCTTTCCTGAACTGATGAGTGACACATTTCAGGGTGGAAAAGCTTACAGAAAGGGAGGTTGCATTTTCCTGTTGTCATATGGGCACAGCATTTTCTGGGGTGGTCAAAGTTGCATGTCCCATCTGTTTTCCCAGAAATTCCATGCCTGCAGATACCAAATGCATAATATTTGCATAGGCCTGGTTTGTGTTTGCTTTGTTTTTTTGTGACTGTGTTCCCTATTGGTACGTGTTTTCCTGTCTCATTTCTATCTTCAGCACTAGTGCTAACATCCCCTTTTGTTTCATCTCCAACACTAGCACCCTCAGGAGCACTGTCCTCCAGGACAACACTAGCACCCTCAGGAGAACTATCCTCCAGGACAACACTAGCACCCTCAGGAGCACTGTTTTCTAGGACAACACTAGCTCCCTCAGGAGCACTGTCCTCCAGTACAACACTAGCACCCTCAGGAGAACTATCCTCCAGGACAACACTAGCACCCTCAGGAGCCCTGTCGTTCAAGACAGCCCCTTCCAAACCACCCATCTTATTTTCCCAGCTGTCATACCATGTTGACATGTCTTTTAAGAAGGATCTTTTATTGGTGTTCTTGTCTTTTAATATAGATGCAATTCCCTCATACAGGTGTATCTCGTTTGGGTAGACTCAAAAACCTCTCTGAGTTTATGTCAAGGGTGGTCACTGGTTGAAAATCCCTGCATATACCATGGGACCATTGACCACAGAGATTGCAAGCAATCCAGGCCTGTTTTTGTCCCTTACCCTTTCTACAGACTACACAGATCTTCATGGTGGTGGTCATCTTACAACACTTGACCACTCTCCTAGCTAGCTAGTCTATAATTTCTCGAAGTATTTAGTTGTTTTTAACAGTTTCCAACGAATCCGTTTGAATCCGGTCCTTGTTCACTTATTTCTTGGACGAATCCAGTTTATGCTCACTGTATATTTTAACTAATAACCACCTTAAGGTAGATCTGTCTATTTGTATTGTATCTATTTGTTGTAGTTCTGTTTGGGTGTTTAATAAGGGCGTGTTAACCCCGTCATCCTATGAATCCAGTCAGAGGAGACCTTGTTTTCAACGAATCCATTTGAATCTGGCCGTTCGTTCACTTGTTCTTGACGAATCCGGCGAATCCGGATTAGTGGATCACTTATTTGGGCGTATCCAGTCGGTGATTTTGGACTAGCACATGAAAAGGACTACTGGGAGAGTATTTAACAGAGTAATATGTGTTCAGTTTGATACAAAAAAATATAGCTTGCGTGATGGAGCAGCCGTGCTGCTCGTTGGTTCACCTGTTCTTACATTTCTAGAAAGACAGAGAAAAATGATGGTGAAGCATTTTTTTTTTTTTGATCACCCTCCCTAGGTTGGATATGGCTTGAAATCAGTTTTATGCATTTTTCAAATGTATAGTTTGTAATGCATAATATCTCTGCTTTGTACTGTATTTGTTAACTTCAACAGAGGATGAAGAGGAGCTGTTTATGTCTCCTAGTCCACCTCCCCCTGAAGTTCATGGTGTTAAATCTGACTCTGATGAAGAAATCCCCCTTACCCCACAACCTAAATCACAAGATTTATTAAATAAAGGGGGCCAGGGACGGAGAAGGAAGTTAGTAGATAAGACATTTGAGGATGAAGATGGATATATTGGTGAGTGACAGTTATTAATTTTTGTCTTGGAAATTTTAATTTTTTAAAATTTGTGTTATTGGTATGTTTCATGTTGTTTTGAACTTTGAATAGGCTTACATCAGCACTGAGTAATAGTTGTTATACAGTAAAAACAGTGTATTGCTAATTAAAGTGAGTTCATCAGGAAACCATTACTCCTATGAAATTGGCATTCTGGCTTTTAACCCTTTGAGGGTCAAAGCCGTAGATCTACGCATTGTCCACAGGGTCCAAACCGTAGATCTATGCCATGAGCTCAGCTCACTCAGATAAGCTGTGATCGGTAAATTTGGGCCTAGATATGAGAGAATGCATCTATGTGGTAAGTGTGCACCATATAAAGTAAATCCTGAAGCACACAGTGCATGAGAAAAAAAACTGCGACTGTGTTTTTTTATTAAAACAGCAACTTTGTGGTGTATTTTCATGTGGTTTTTATGGTTGTATTCACGGTTTCTTGGTCTCATTTGATAGAATGGAAGATATATTACAGAAATAGAGATGATTTTGATTGGTTTTAGTACTGAAAATAGTTTCTAATTGAGCTCAAAGTAGCAGAAATGTTTGATTTTTGCTGATTTTCAAGAGTAAACAAATCACATCATGCGACCAATACATGTCAACTGGTGGGTCTAATATATGTTTACAAATGCACTGATAGTGTTTATACAATTATTACAATATTGCATAAGAGTAATTCATCTATTTTTTGGCGTGAATAAAAATTCTTTATGTAAATAAAAAATCAAAATGGAATTAAGTATAAAGCCTGGAAACATAACTAATAAACAGAGGAAATGTTACTTTAGTGCCAGGAATGCCTGCATTGTTTATTCTGGATGCTGTTTTGAAATTGGAATATTTTGAACTTTGTGTGAAATTGGCAAAATTACCAATTTCTGATCACTTTATTGGCTACTTGAAAAAGTTGACTGGGCAGTTTCTTGTGCTCAATCAATAAAATAGAAGTAGTACTAACGAAATAGCTAAGAATTTGGTCAACTGGAATAATGTAATTGGCCTAAAATAGGGGTCAAAGTAGGCAAAATCGACAAAATGTAAATATCACTGACACAGTCAAATTTGCGAGTGTAATTTCATCAGTTTTCCACCAAATTTCGTACTTTTTGTTTTATTACCTTTAGAAAAAGATTTTCTACCATTTCATAAGAAAAAATAATATTTTTTTTTTTTTTAAATTCTTGGACCCTGTGCACAATGCGTAGATCTATGGTTTGGACCCTGAAAGGGTTAATATTGCACAAAAAAAAAATGTAAATTAAACTTCACTTGAAAATGTATTTAAGTTGAAAGTGGATGTAGATAATGTTCAGGAAGATTTAATTGCAGAGTAATGTGTAAATAAAACACCAACTAGGAAGAAGGGCTGGAGAACCTGTTGACAGGCAGTGTTGCACTCTACAAGTTTTCTGAAGACTAGAAAGCTTGTAGAATCATACATCAGTTGAATAGGAATTACTAAAGCATTCAAATTAGGAAGGAAGGATGAAAGTACCATATTTAGATTTGAAAAATACTTTGACCTAGTAAATTGCTCAATGCTCTTAACAATGAAAATAAATCTGAAACACACATAAGAACATCCCAGGTAAAGCTCTGTAGCAAAAAATAGAAACTTCTAGTACAAACAACACACACAACACAGATGAATGCTATCATAACCAAGTTAAAATAACCTACATCGGTTAAAAAGTTTTCCTAGGTTGTTACAGCCATGAGCAGTTAAAATGTGCTTCACAGTCAACTGCAGACCACAGTCATAGAGATGGGGGGGGTTTCATTGTATGTACTTATTTGCACTTCGGACTACCTTAATTTCATTGATTCATTGCCAAGATATTGAGATTTTTCACCCCTTCCCTCCATAATGGTTAAAAAAAATTGTAACAAGGACAGTGTTGCAACATGTGAGAATTGCCCACAAATTTGTGAGATAAATGACCTCATGGGAATTTTTGTGGGAGGACATTTATTCCATTTTTTTGGGGGGGTGGGGGGTAATTTAACTTATCATGGGATGTTTTATAGGAATTTCATCTCTTGTAGGATTTTTGTGAGGACAAAAGCTTATACTTTAGTCAGTTTCTGTGGAAATATTGACATAGTGACACATATTTGATATTAAGAAAATAATGAAATAATGGTATAAGTAAATCACATGTCAGAAGTTTGGTTTACTGTGTTTGGGAACATATTCTTGACGTCTTTCCTGTCCAGTTGCTCCTGGTCTGCACCCAATGGTCCTGTTCCAGTCACTCCATTATACTCTTAGAGCCTATTTATCACTTAAACGAGCAGTGACAATTTGAGCAAAAAAAAAAAAAATTATTGTGGGTGATAGAAATACAGTGAAGATAAGAAGTGCATTATTATGAGTGCTGATTGGAATCTGGATAGGCAAGTTGCATTAGATTCATTTTGAATTTACAGTATATAAAGTTTAATTTCTTCGGGGATACCTATTAAGCTGAAATATCTTGTACTGACTATTAAATGTTGTTTTCTAATCCATTTCATTATCTATCCCAGCTTGAGATATATTTAAATGTAATTAAGGATTTTATCTTAACAGCAGTACTCATCATTAATCTCAGGTTTGAATAAAAAATCTTCTTTTTTGAGCTAGGAATTAAATCATAAATTGAGCTCTGTTAATTTCTTCAAATTGAGTTAGAAATTTGTTAATTTCTGAGCAAAATATGTTAAGAAACTAACACATTGAACTATGAATGTGTTAATTTTGTCATAAATTGAACTAGGAATTGATTAATTTCTGTATAAATTGAACTAGGAATGGTTAAATTCTTTTATAAATCATACTGAAATGTTTTTAAAATACTTTCAGTAACTAGAAAAGAATACGAATTTGTTGAAGACTCTGGCGATGAAGATGTTGCAGAAATGAAAATGGATACCTCTCCCAAATCTGAAACTGAGATTTCTCCAGGCAGTACTAAAATCAATAGTATGCATCAAAGCAAAACAAAAACTTCACCACAGAAGAAATCGACTAAGGCAACAAAAAAATCTCAAGTTGCAGACCACAAAAAGAAACAGTCAAATATCATGAGTTTCTTTAGTAAGAAGTGAGTTTTGAACATGCATCATTATAGGGGAAAACATTCGATTGAATGTTGGTGCCTTTCAAAGTACAATCCTGTATCCTCTTTTAATACATTATAGTTTCACTTGCAGTTGTCTCAACCACTTCATTGATGTTGTGTATACTATTTAATTTTTAATATATAGATATTCCATATTTTATAGAAATTAGATACATTGATGCCACCATGAAGAGATACAACTGCATCAAAATATTTAAAATGTTAAATTTTTAAAACATCAAAATACAGTGGTACCTCGAGTTACGAGCTTAATTCGTTCCAGACGGCTATTCAAGTGCCAATACTGAAGGAATTTTTTCCCATAAGAAATAATGAAAATTAGATTAATCCATTTCAGACCCCCAAAAATACACTTACAAAAGCACCTACAAAAATACACTTACATAATTGTGAGAGTTGGGAGCTGCTCGTAAGTAGAGGTACCACTGTATAGTTCTTTGGTATAATTGTAATGAAGCTCATGGAGGAAATTTTCCCCATGAAGATATTTTGGGATTGTATTAGTGAATTCTATTACATTGTGTTGCTTTTATACAGGGAATTAATGCCACAGTATGAATTTTGCTGTCTTTGTTTTTCTGTATGTATAATATTTGTAAAATTAAATTTATCATACTTGCAATGTTGAGTTCTTTTACCTGTGACACAATTGTGGATTTGATTACCCTAATATTTAAATGATTGTTTTAGTGCTTTAGTCAGTGTATTGTATTTCAAAGCACTAAACTACCGTAATCATTATTAAGAAAAGAAAATACTGTATTGAATCGGATTTAGCTTATGTTTTAGAGTAAATGTTTAGGATGTAGTACAATGGTAACATCCTTAAGCCTTATCGAACAGCCTTCTGGAATAAATAAAGTACGAAACTCTGGGTACCACCGTATTCCAAAATTCGAAAAAAAAATCAAAATCCGAAACTCTTCCAGTTCCAAGCAAGGCCAGGAGTATCACGTGTTATTATTGTATGCTGTACTAGTATTCTTGAGCTCCACTGGTGCTATTTGGAAAGTTTGTCAATAGGGCAAAAAAGAGGAATGTACTAAAGAATAGAGTCAACACTTTTATGTGGGTGTGAGGTATGGTCTTTAAATGTTGAAGCAAGGAGGAGGCTGGAGGTAGAAAAGATGTATTGTTTGAGATCATGTAGGTGTGACTATTGAGTAGACTCCAAGAAGAATTGATTAGGTGATGGTGTGGCAGAGGAGGGGTTGTTGAGATGGTTAGTCATTTAGAAAGAATGAGCAAAATGGATTGACCTAAAGGGTCTATAAATCTCAGGTGGATGGAAACATAGGTAAGGGATGTCCCAGGAAGAGTTGGAGGGAGGCAGTGAAGGAAGTTTTGACTGGTTAAGGCTTGAACATCCAGCAGGCATGTAAGCATGTTAAATCAGAGTGAGCAGAGACTTGACATGCTATTGGAATGTGAGCAAGATAATATTTGTGAAGGGATTCATGGTAAACCAGTTAGCTAGATTCAGGTTCTTGAGATGGAAAGTACAGTTCTTGCACTTTAAAGATGGTTGAGATGGTGTAGTTCCGAGGATGATTTTCACTAATGTTCATCTGGCACTATTGAAGGATATGCTTATTATAGTGTATAATTAGTATCAGATAGTAAAAATGATATCAGTGGTGCTACCTGCATTTACAGTATGCACAATACTGGGTTATGTTTTTGTTAAAGTAAATGATACATAACTGTGTATTAATTACATTTGTTAGGAGTACCTGTCATTGCTGAATGTTTTGTGTAACTTTGGTGTTTATAATACAGGTAAAGTTTTAGACATCAATGACAATACCCATTGTGTTCAATACTGTGATGCACACTGAGACTAATATGTATGTGGGGGTTATGTTCCTGTAGAGCCCTTATGAATTGTAAAAAAAAAATGTAAAAGTGCAGTACTCTAGATCTATAACACCGAAGCACATTGTGTGGCAGTGCTTGTATCAGTCACTGCCACCAGTAATGCATTACAAACTGCCTCCTTCACTTGCAATGTGAACAGACTGACTGATGTAGTGGCCAGGCTTAGGCTTGGCTTCAAGTACTTCTGGCAGTTTGGGAGACACACAGATGATGATTAAACTAAATGCAAATTATGTGATCAGGCATATGGTCACTGTCTTGAACTCTATGTGCTAAATTGTCCACTTATTGAGGAATACAGAGATAGACAGTATAATAACCTATGTGACATGTCAAGATATCTTATTAATAAAAATAAGATACCAGATATACTAAGCAAATTCCCTAAATTTGCTTGTAAGAGATAAGTGAACTATAGATATAAATCCATATGTACACCTGTTAACCCTTTTGGGGCCTAGTTCCTAGGCCTTTTGTGTATCCATATGCTCTTGCACTACCCTCCACAGGATGGATATGGGTGCACAAAGCAAAACAACATTGATCCAAAGGTTTGCCAACCACAAAAACAATACATACGAACTGTTGGACAAACTCTATATAATATATACATATGATAAGGACAACCTTAATACCAACAACCTACCCTAAAAAACCCTACACACATCAGTACATACAAAACTATTCTTACTCAAAAGGTATTTCCCTAGTGTACACATATTTAAATTTGAAAACCATATAATACAAAGGAAAACTAACCTTACTGAACATAGTTGGACAAAAAGCTTTTAACATGTGACACGAGATGACAGTGGCCAGAAACAAGGCCACTACATCTACATTACTTTACAACAGTGAAACACGTTACATAAATAATCCACTACTCCATGCCATCCTTCACATATGGCTTTTTGCAAGATACAAAATAAGACATGAAAGTGAAAGCACCCTTTCACACTATAATAGCTACACGATGCAAAATGCCCCCTCCCCTTTTTCCCTCCCCACTATCCTAATTTGTTTATTACATTTTAATTTAAAACTTATGGCACAACATATATGGTAAGGATACCAACTCAACAAAATGAACCTATATACATATGCTACCTATAAACTCAAGAATTTATGTACATAGGGGTTGAACAAAACCCCAAAAATTCACAGGAAACGTAACACTGAACATTGATCAGCCCCAAAATTTTTTTGAAATAAAATTACACAATACAAACAATAAACATCACAATATAACAAAAAGCCACGTCGTAGGACGCAAGGACAGTAACCTGCCCTTCTGCCACTAAAAAACAGAAAAACCCTGTTCATACAAGTCAGAGTAAGTACAAAATACAAAAAAACTATCCAAAGAAAAAAATAAGAAATATGAAAAATGTAACACAGCTAATAGGAACCGTCACACGGCCCTGTAACCCTAAAACAGAAAACAGGCTCCGAAAAAAGAGAACATACAAGAAAACTACATACAAAAGCAAAATATAATTGTATATTATCAAAAATTTATATGACCAGCAACATACATGTTACCGTCCAAGAAAACTTTACAGACAGATCATGTGCCTCACAAAAACGATGATCCTTTCCCTACATCAGGCCTCAAAACTCTGAAGTCGACAAAATCAGGCATGCTATCTGAAAAACCCAGAAAAATCCCCCAAGCACTCGAACCTGTTCCGTGGAACGCCACCCATGCATATCCCCTCAACTACTGTGTATAAAAGCCCCCGGCCCCCTTCTCAATACACAAGTCGTCACATCCCTGTCGTCCTCTGTCATAACCCCCGTGTTCACCGCCCTTTCCCCCCCACATTCCCCCTCCTATCCTCACACACATGCCCCCCTCCCCTCGGCCAGCTCATTTCGTACCCACCCTGTCAAAGACCCAGTAACACCTCCACTGTCAAACTCTTATAACCCTCAGAGAATGCTGAATCCCACATCCCCCTGTAAAGTTCCCTATTCTACATTTCATTCTATAAAACACAGCCGCTAAGGCCCTAACCCTACGCTCACCTGTCTCCTCCCTCATGCCCCAAGCTACAAACAAGTAATCTGACACCAAATACAAAACAGCCCTCCGTACCTCCCTTCCCCCCTACATCAAACCCTAACACCCGCAAAGTCGAAAGAGTGCGTATCACGCGTCCAAACCATTCCCTTACCCTTCCCAAACCCCTACAAAAATAGACCGCGTGATATGCCGTGTCTTCGTCCCCACACCTATCACAAGACGCCCCTGTTCCTATTCCCATGCGATACAACACCGCCTTAGATGCCACAACCCCCATCAAAAACCTATACACCAATTCCCGAACCCGGGGTTTTAACCACAACTTCCGCAACCCCTTCCAAATCCCCGCCCAATCATACATTACGTAAAATGCAACCCCTCGCAAAATGTTGCCCTGCACCTCCCCCTTTCTAACAGGCTCGCCATCAGACTCTGGGGCTCTCGGACCACCATGAGTCGCCTCAACAAGCCTTCACATACACTCAAATCCTTCCCCCTCCACCACTTTCTTACGTCCTGCATGACTAAACCCACCCGTCTCCCTCTCACCCCTCCCACCCGTACAAATCAATGCCTAACATAAATACTCTGCAACCTCCACACCAGAGGTATGAGACCCCACCCTCCCTGCCGTACACTCATCATAACCACCTCCTTGCTTAACCATGTCCTCCCATACCCCCAGATATAACGTAAAGCCCGCCTTTGACAATCCCTCACATCCTCGATCCCAATGGGATAAACCACCGCAACATACCATAGTTTGCTATACACCAGAGCATTCACTATGACCACCCTCTGATGCAGCATTGCATCCCCAGGCCTCCACCCTCCCATGAGCCTCACCGCCTCCCTCACCACCTCATCCACATTCACTGACCTAGCTGCACTCGTATCCGCCTTGTAGATTATCCTGCAAATCTTCATCTGATCAACCACAGTCCACCCATACCCGCCTCCCAACCAACCCAACCTCCAAAAATTTGGACTTCGCCCAATTAACCCTCAGCCCCGAAGCTGTCGCAAAAAAACCCACGATATGCCCCACACTGTCGAGCCCCTCTCCATCCCTGACTAAAACCGTTGTATCGTCCACGTACCCCACGATCCCGCTCCTACCCGCCCTCCCCTCCCCCACCCCCACCGAGATCAACCTATAAAACGGGTCCTGCAGACACGCGAACAAAATTTGAGACAGGGGACACCCCTGTCTCAAACCTCGTCCCATTGGTACCACAGCCCCCACCCTCCCATTGACCTGCACCCTGATCTTGGCCTCCCCATACAAAGTCCCTACACTACTATGCTGGCTAACTGCATTATTTATACGCATTAATTTATTTAAGGCCATACCTTTACAATTCAATATTTTCTCTTCTACATCATAATATTGGATGATCAAGAACTCCATTTCCTGTTCATCTGAACAATTTTTCAAAGACTTCTCTTCATGCTCTTTATACACTAATTTGAATGATTCATATCTACTTTCTAGTGAATCTAAATACAGTTTTCAATTAACACTATTTATAGGCTCTAGTTATATGACCTTTTGCATTCAGCGACAATTTTAGTGTTTTAATATCCATGGATTCACCTTTTACATTAACTTTGAGTCCTCCATGATTTATGTATGGATTAATCCTTAAACATTTAATTTACACTGGGTTTTAAACACTATTACACTTTTTGTGACTGAATATTACAAATTTCAATAAATCCTAGCCAATTTTTCTGGCTTAGCATATTGATTATATACAAGTTATTATTCTGGCCCCATTGGGGCTTAGCAACTTAAGAACAATACACATTATTAAAACTAATTTTTTTATTGTGGACCACTCTTTTTCTAGTCACATAATGTACATTACATTATTATAATTATTATGTTAAGCCACATTGATTTATTTGAATTAATTGATCATAACTGATCATCTCTATTTCATTAGTGGCCAGATCATATCCGATTCTTAAAAGTCCAAAGGAGGCAAAATTACATGGGGGTTTTCACAAGAAGACAATCTCGAAATTAATATACCAATCACACTCGGGGGAGAACTCATGAATACACATAATGTAACTTACTGAAGTTAATATATCCTGGAGACTTGTTGGACTTTAGGAACACTGGGGGTAGCAATGTTTCTCCTTCATTTCCCATCGTCTCAGGTGGCCAGGTGGTCTGGTGGCTAGAGCTCTAGCTTCACACACGGAGGGCCCGGGTTCGATTCCCGGCGGGTGGAAACATTTCGACGTGTTTCCTTACACCTGTTGTCATGTTTACCTAGCAGCAAATAGGTACCTGGGTTGTTAGTCGACTGGTGTGGGTCGCATCCTGGGGGACAAGATTAAGGACCCCAATGTAAATAAGACAGACAGTCCTCGATGACGCACTGACTTTCTTGGGTTATCCTGGGTGGCTAACCCTCCTAGGTTAAAAATCCGAAGAAATCTTATCTCAGCTCCCTAACTAGCTCCACGACCCTGGATTAAGAACATATGGTTCCTGTATATTTATTATGAAAATGAACATCAGTAAAACTGACTATTTAGTGGACTATAATTATGAAGAATTTAAGTGGACTTGACTTATTGAAGTATTTTGTTTTGTCAAATAGATTACAATTATTAATCACATTTTATTTTAAGGAGATAAATTTATTACAGTTATTACATTGGTGATATATTGTAACGCCTCCCACACTAAGATTAACTAGAAAATTGACTAATATCAGGTAACTTTAACTGTTGTGTGGCTTGTAATACACACTGGAAGGCGAAGCTAAATTACTGAAGAGAAGCAGCGGCGGCGGCGGCAGCAGCAGCAGTAATAATACTCATCCCAGAGGCTGTGAAGCCTGAGTGAAATCTCACATATATGCGTGGTATGTGTATAAGTGGTTTTCTTGTATATACGTGGTATGTATGTGTGGTTGTCTGCCAGACGACAGAGCTAAGGACGCAGATGAACCCAAGGAATTTTAAGAAATATTTGTTCGGTATTAATCTAAGGCTCTTAGCAGTGATACACGTCGACCATTCCACGTTTCCTGGTCTTCCTTGACCAGCTCGTTGCCAGACGTATCAACGCGTGTTTTTTTCTAATTTGCCTCGACCAATGGACATAATTGACACGAGTTAAGAGACGAAATCTGGGATGTGACTCGACGCCAGCAAGCAAAATTAGGTGAATATAACTAAGTAAATGTACCAGACACGGGTACCTGACGAAGGTACAAGAAGTAGGTTCCAGATGCAGGTACCAGATGCAAGAATCGAACCACCACTGATCTAACTACCAAAGTCTGCAATTATAGTAGCTAAAAATAAGTCGCATCACACACGCACACACTGGTACTCCTGTCAAATATATCACCAGTTTAGTAGCTTCTTGCTATAGTTCACTGATACACAAATAACCCGCGCGAGGAGTGACCACCTTACCACGACCTTTCCGTTCGATTTTGACCATTTATAAAGTCACACCAGTGTGACTTTGTAAAGTGTCCATTTTTTTTATTATTCTTTTTATTAACACATTGGCCGTTTCCCACCGAGGCATGGTGACCCGAAAAAAGAAGAAACACTTTTATTAAAATAAAAAAAAATCTTTATTTCTGTTAATATTACAATGTGGGGTTTAAATATTTTATGGTATTATTACATATTATAAAATACTTATTACAAGAAGGCCACTAGTATGCCTAGGTATTATTATTATTATTATAATCAAGGGGGAGTGCTAAACCCTTAGGATTATGCAGCACCTGTGGGGGATGTGGAAGGTATTCAGGCTTAATTCTGGGAACTGGAGCACGATCTAATTCCTAGATCAAGAGCCCTCACCAGCATCAAGGAACCTCCCTTGAGGGGTCCTAGGTATGCCTAGGCATTTCGGGCAGACTGCACCCCCTCCAACCATTCGGAAGCAGGCCAGGGAGCTGCGGGTGGCTGTCCACCGCCTGCGCTTAGGGTATCCCACCGCTGCTCGGATCATTGAACGGGCAAGAGAGGAGCTCTGTGCCCACTGTGCCCGGATGGTTTCGACACCCCTGGTGCACTACCTGTTGGACTGCCCAGCTACATTGTTCCTTCGCCGCAGACACTTCCCGATGACCCCGGTGGGGCGGGCTCGGGAAGATGAGGCGGCACATCTGGTCTACTTGGCTGTCAAAGATTTGGAGACCTTACTCCCAGTCATTGCACGTCACCCGCTTTCCCGCTGACGTTGCTGTGAAGGCCTGCTGGGGGCCTCCGTTGCACCCTGCACCAACCACCATTGGAGCGACTACCTTTTGGGACGTCGTTTGTCCGTAGATTCGGAGAGGACCCCTCTTCCCACCAAAGGAATACCACACATGTACCTTTAACGTCGATACATGACACTTCCCTACCGGGGAGCGGATGCCGGGTCGCCAAATTGGAAGAGACCCGGGCCGGGATCCATACCGGCAAATCACATAGAATAGAATAGAACGGGCAGACTAATACTAGATCTTACTCTATATTGACACAGGATATGGATTATACTGGTATTAAGGTTAGGTAATTGTAGTGATTAACTTGATTTACAAAATTGAGGTAGTTCAAAGTATTTAAGAACTTAACAATTAGTTTATTAATGGAAATGGTGTCGTATTGGCATGATACAGTTTCTATATCGGAGTGTCTTAGGCAAACTTATGACTAGCTTAAGAATTATGAAGCAATAGTTGTATTCAGAATTTTGTTTACAGTCATGTGTAAATTAAGGGAAGTCACAGATATCAATAAGTGTATTTTGCTGTGGATATGTGCAAGATAAAGTAGTTTTCATGTGGTTAACTACCGGTGAGGTGTGTAAGGGAGATAAGATGTTTTTTAACGGTGCTTTTGAAAATGGAGGTTGTGTCTGCAGTTCTAGAGTTTTCAGGCAGGGAGTTCCAGATTTTAGGCTCTTTTATGTACATTGAATTTTTGTATAGATTTAGTCGGACACGGGGAATGTCAAAGAGATGTTTGTGTCTGGTATTATGTTTATGGGTCCTGTCACAATTATCAAGAAAGTGTTTTAGTTCAGGGTTAATATTTGAATTTATGGTTCTATAAATGTAGATTGCAGAGTAGTAAGTGTGGATGTTCTGAACAGTGAGTAAGTTTAGGTCTTTGAAAGAGTGTGGTGGGGGGGTGGGTGTTGCCTAGCATTGGATTGCGTGATAATTCTTACTGCGGCTTTTTGTTGGGTTATTATTGGCTTTAGGTGGGTAATTGCTGTTGATCCCCAAGCACAAATGGCATATGTGAGGTAGGGATAGATGAGTGAATAGTATAGTGTGAGTAGGGCTGATTGTGGTACATAGTAACGTATCTTAGAGAGGATCCCCACAGTTTTGGACACTTTTTTGTTATGTGTTGGATATGAGTGCTGAATTTCAGGTTGCTGTCGAGGTGTTGGCCCAGGAATTTGCCCTCATTATGTTTAGCAATAGGAGTGTTGTCGATCTTAATGTTTAATTGTGCATCACCTGCTCTGTCACCAAACATAATATAGAAGGTCTTATCAGTGTTGAGTGTAAGTTTATTGGCTGTCATCCATGTAGATATTTTTAGTAATTCGTCATTAACAATGGTGTTGAGCGTGGCAAGATTTGGGTGGGAGATGACATAAGTCGTGTCGTCAGCAAAGATAATTGGTTTCAGGTGTTGTGATACATTGGGAAGATCATGTATAAAAGGAAGAGCAGGGGACCAAAGACACTTCCCTGTGGTACTCCAGTATCAAGTGGTCGTGTCGAGGAGGTTGTGTCTTTAACGGTGACATACTGATACCTATTAGTAAGGTAGGATTTGAAATATGCAAGTGCATGACCTCTTATACCATAATGGTCAAGTTTGTGGAGTAGGATGCCGTGGTTTACTGTGTCGAAAGCTTTCCTTATGTCAATAAAAAGTCCTAATGGATATTCCTTATTTTCCAGTGCTGTGTAAAGTAGGTCTGTCATTTTACAATTGCATCGTAAGTGCTTTTATTTTTTCTGAAGCCAAATTGGCAGGGGTTGAGCATGCTTCGTGTTGTTATAAACGAGTATAATCTCTTGTGCACAAGTTTCTCGAAGATTTTGGATAGCAACGGTAAGTTTGATATTGGTCTATAGTTGTTCACTCCATCACTGTCTTGCCAGAGGAGCGCTTACACTATAGTTAAAAATCTGCAACATATCAACAACCGTCATTCAGATTATTATTATTATTATTATAATCAAGGGGGAGCGCTAAACCCGTAGGATTATGCAGCGCCTGTGGGATGGGGGGATGTGGAAGGTATTCAGACTTAATTCAAGGAACTGGAGCACAGATCCAATTCCCTAGATCAAGAGCCCCTCACCAGCGTCAAGGAACCTCCCTTGAGGGGCCGTCATTCAGAGTGCAGACACATCCAGGACTAACCGGCTAACCGGTTTCCCTGAATCCCTTCTTAAATGTTACTTTGCTCACACTCCGACAGCACGTCATGTAATAAAAACCATTCGTCTCCACTCTCTCCTAACACTCTCACGCACACTTGCTTGAATTCCAAGCTCCTCGCCCACAAAACCTCCTTATAATAATAATATCTTTATTTACTACAAGTACATGTACATGGTATACAGGCCTAGCTGACATCAGTGACATACTACTATATAGAAAGTCCCTTGTTATGCTGAGCATTTCGGGCAGATTAGGTCAGTGTCCCAGGATGCGACTCACACCCGTCGACTAACACCCAGGTACCCATTTTACTGATGGGGAATATAGACAACAGGTGTAAAGAAACACGCCCAATGTTTCTGCCCTGGCTGGGAAGCGAACCCAGTCCCCTCACCGTGTGAAGCGAGAGCTTTAGCCACCAAGCCACCCTTTAACCGTCCTGCCAGAAGCGTGTTAAACAGAACTCTGTAATTTTTTGCACAGTGGTAGGATTGATGGTCTCTTTTTCATTCTGTCTCATAAACACGCAGAGAACAGGTACGACTTGCTACTTCTACTAACACTTAGGTCACACTACATATACATGATGTATATGTATACACACCGATCTGAATTTTCTTTATTTTCTAAGTAGCTCTTGTTCTTATCTATTATTTCCTTTCTTCTCCATGGGGAAATGGAAAAGAATGTTTCCCCCGTGAGCCATGATGTCGTGTGGGTCTTGAGAGATATAACTAGGTTGTCAAGGACACTCCTTGTAGGATGGTTACGGTATATTTACGAGTCTGTGAGAGGAGGTACCAGGCCACGTCTGTCCAGCTGTATGTCGGCGTAGAAGTGAGGGTGAAGGCCTGTGACGTAGTAGCCACATGGGGCGGGAGATCTGACGTCACAGTAACAAGGGAACATACATGTAACGTCTGGAGTTACTATACTGAGATACACTACACAAGTGTATACATATTTACTGACACGACATTGAGACCAACGTCCCTAGAATGCTTGAGACCAACGTCCCTAGAATGCTTGAGACCAACGAAGCTAGAATGCTTGAGACCAACATCCTTAGAATGCTTGAGACCAACGTCCCTAGCATGCTTGAGACCAGCGTCCCTAGCATGCTTGATACCAGCGTCCCTAGCATGCTTGAGACCAGCGTCCCTAGCATGCTTGAGACCAGCGTCCCTAGCATGCTTGAGACCAACGTCCCTAGAATGCTTGAAACCAACGTCCCTAGAATGCTTGAGACCAGCGTCCCTAGCATGCTTGAGACCAACGTCCCAAGAATGCTTGAGACCAGCGTCCCTAGCATGCTTGAGACCAGCGTCCCTAGCATGCTTGATACCAGCGTCCCTAGCATACTTGAGACCAGCGTCCCTAGCATGCTTGAGACCAGCGTCCCTAGCATGTTTGAGACCAGCGTCCCTAGCATGCTTGAGACCAGTGTCCCTAGCATGCTTGAGACCAGCGTCCCTTGTATGCTTGAGACCAGCGTCCCTAGCATGCTTGAGACCAGCGTCCCTAGCATGCTTGAGACCAACGTCCCTAGAATGCTTGAGACCAACGTCCCTAGAATGCTTGAGACCAGCGTCTCTAGCATGCTTGAGACCAGCGTCCCTAGCATGCTTGAGACCAGCGTCCTAGCATGCTTGAGACCAGCGTCCCTAGCATGCTTGAGACCAACGTCCCTAGAATGCTTGAAACCAACGTCCCTAGAATGCTTGAGACCAGCGTCCCTAGCATGCTTGAGACCAACGTCCCAAGAATGCTTGAGACCAGCGTCCCTAGCATGCTTGAGACCAGCGTCCCTAGCATGCTTGATACCAGCGTCCCTAGCATGCTTGAGACCAGCGTCCCTAGCATGCTTGAGACCAGCGTCCTAGCATGCTTGAGACCAGCGTCCTAGCATGCTTGAGACCAGCGTCCCTAGCATGCTTGAGACCAACGTCCCTAGAATGCTTGAAACCAACGTCCCTAGAATGCTTGAGACCAGCGTCCCTAGCATGCTTGAGACCAACGTCCCTAGAATGCTTGAGACCAGCGTCCCTAGCATGCTTGAGACCAGCGTCCCTAGCATGCTTGATACCAGCGTCCCTAGCATGCTTGAGACCAGCGTCCCTAGCATGCTTGAGACCAGCGTCCCTAGCATGCTTGAGACCAGCGTCCCTAGCATGCTTGAGACCAGTGTCCCTAGCATGCTTGAGACCAGCGTCCCTTGTATGCTTGAGACCAGCGTCCCTAGCATGCTTGAGACCAGCGTCCCTAGCATGCTTGAGACCAACGTCCCTAGAATGCTTGAGACCAACGTCCCTAGAATGCTTGAGACCAGCGTCTCTAGCATGCTTGAGACCAGCGTCCCTAGCATGCTTGAGACCAGCGTCCCTAGCATGCTTGAGACCAGCGTCCCTAGCATGCTTGAGACCAACGTCCCTAGAATGCTTGAAACCAACGTCCCTAGAATGCTTGAGACCAGCGTCCCTAGCATGCTTGAGACCAACGTCCCAAGAATGCTTGAGACCAGCGTCCTAGCATGCTTGAACCAGCGTCCCTAGCATGCTTGATACCAGCGTCCCTAGCATGCTTGAGACCAGCGTCCCTAGCATGCTTGATACCAGCGTCCCTAGCATGCTTGAGACCAGCGTCCCCATGCTTGAGACCAGTGTCCTAGCATGCTTGAGACCAGCGTCCCTTGATGCTTGAGACCAGCGTCCCTAGCATGCTTGAGACCAGCGTCCCTAGCATGCTTGAGACCAACGTCCTAGAATGCTTGAGACCAACGTCCCTAGAATGCTTGAGACCAGCGTCTCTAGCATGCTTGAGACCAGCGTCCCTAGCATGCTTGAGACCAGCGTCCCTAGCATGCTTGAGACCAGCGTCCCTAGCATGCTTGGGACCAGCGTCCCTAGAATGCTTGAGACCAGCGTCCCTAGCATGCTTGAGACCAGCGTCCCTAGCATGCTTGAGACCAGCGTCCCTAGCATGCTTGAGACCAACGTCCCTAGAATGCTTGAGACCAGCGCCCCTAGAATGCTTGAGACCAGCGTCCCTAGCATGATTGAGACCAGCGTCCCTAGCATGCTTGAGACCAGCGTCTCTAGCATGCTTGAGACCAGCGTTCCTAGAATGCTTGAGACCAGCGTCCCTAGCATGCTAGAGACCAACGTCCCTAGAATGCTTGAGACCAACGTCCCTAGAATGCTTGAGACCAGCGTCCCTAGAATGCTTGAGACCAGCGTCCCTAGCATGCTTGAGACCAGCGTTCCTAGAATGCTTGAGACCAGTGTCCCTAGCATGCTTGAGACCAGCGTCCCTAGCATGCTTGAGACCAGCGTTCCTAGAATGCTTGAGACCAGCGTCCCTAGCATGCTAGAGACCAACGTCCCTAGAATGCTTGAGACCAACGAACCTAGAATGCTTGAGACCAGCGTCCCTAGAATGCTTGAGACCAGCGTCCATAGCATGCTTGAGACCAGCGTCCCTAGCATGCTTGAGACCAGCGTTCCTAGAATGCTTGAGACCAGCGTCCCTAGCATGCTAGAGACCAACGTCCCTAGAATGCTTGAGACCAACGTCCCTAGAATGCTTGAGACCAGCGTCCCTAGAATGCTTGAGACCAGCGTCCCTAGCATGCTAGAGACCAACGTCCCTAGAATGCTTGAGACCAACGTCCCTAGAATGCTTGAGACCAGCGTCCCTAGCATGCTTGAGACCAGCGTTCCTAGAATGCTTGAGACCAGCGTCCTAGCATGCTAGAGACCAACGTCCCTAGAATGCTTGAGAAACGTCCCTAGAATGCTTGAGACCAGCGTCCCTAGAATGCTTGAGACCAGCGTGCCTAGCATGCTAGAGACCAACGTCCCTAGAATGCTTGAGACCAGCGTCCCTAGCATGCTTGAGACCAACGTCCCTAGAATGCTTGAGACCAACGTCCATAGAATGCTTGAGACCAGCGTCCCTAGCATGCTAGAGACCAACGTCCTTAGAATGCTTGAGACCAACGTCCCTAGAATGCTTGAGACCAACGTCCCTAGAATGCTTGAGACCAGCGTCCCTAGCATGCTTCAGACCAACGTCCCTAGCATGGGTTTAGAGCAGGCCGCTCCTGTCTGTCCCAACTACTGGACCACTACGACAAGGTCCTGGATGCTCTAGAAGATAAACAGAATGCAGATGTTATATACACAGATTTTGCAAAAGCCTTTGACAAGTGTGACCATGGTGTAATAGCACACAAAATGCGTGATAAAGGAATAACAGGAAAAGTTGGTAGATGGATTTATAATTTCCTAACACATAGAACACAAAGAGTAGTAGTCAACAGAGTAAAGTCTGAGGCAGCTACTGTGAAAAGCTCTGTTCCACAAGGCACAGTACTTGCTCCCATCCTATTCCTCATCCTCATATCAGACATTGACAGGGATATAAGCCACAGTGCTGTGTCTTCCTTTGCAGATGACACCCGAATCTGTATGACAGTGTCCACCGTTGAAGACACTGCAAGACTCCAAGCAGACATAAACCAAATCTTTAAATGGGCTGCAGAAAACAATATGAAGTTCAATGATGAGAAATTTCAATTACTCAGATACGGAAAACGTGAAGAAATTAAAATCTCATCGGAGTACAAAACTAATTCCAACCACACAATAGAGCGAAAACTAATGTCAAAGACCTGGGAGTGTTCATGTCAGAGGATCTCACCTTCAAGGACCATAACAATGTAGCAATTGCATCTGCTCGAAAAATGACAGGATGGATAATGAGAACCTTCAAAACCAGGGATGCCAAGCCCATGTTGACACTTACAGATCGCTTGTTCTATCTAGGCTGGAATATTGCTGCACACTAACTGCACCTTTCAAGGCGGGTGAAATTGCTGACCTTGAAAATGTGCAGAGAACCTTCACGGCACGCATAAGTGCGATAAACCACCTCAACTACTGGGAACGCTTGAAGTTCCTAAACCTGTACTCTCTAGAACGCAGGCGGGAGAGATACATTATTATATACACATGGAAAATTCTCGAGGGCTTAGTACCAAACTTGCACACAAAAATCACTCCCTACGAAAGCAAAAGACTCGGCAGGCGATGTATAACATTCCCCCAATGAAGAGCAGGGGTGCCACTAGCACGTTGAGGGACAACACAATAAGTGTGAGGGGCCCAAGATTGTTCAACTGCCTCCCAGCATACATCAGGGGATTACCAACAAGCCCCTGGCTGTCTTGAAGCAGGCACTGGACAGGCACCTCAAGTCGGTACCTGATCAGCCGGGCTGTGGTTCGTACGTTGGACTGCGTGCGGCCAGCAGTAACAGCCTGGTTGATCAAGCTCTGGTCCAACAAGAGGCCTGGTCACGGACCGGGCCGCGGGGGCGTTGACCCCTGGAATTCTCTCCAGGTAGACTCCAGGTAGATGCATGAGACCAGCGTCCCTAGCATGCTTGAGACCAGCGTCCCTAGCATGCTTGAGACCAGCGTCCCTAGCATGCTTGATACCAGCGTCCCTAGCATGCTTGAGACCAGCGTCCCTAACATGCTTGAGACCAGCGTCCCTAGAATGCTTGAGACCAACGTCCCTAGAATGCTTGAGACCAGCGTCCCTAGCATGCTTGAGACCAGCGTCCCTAGCATGCTTGAGACCAGCGTCCCTAGCATGCTTGCGTGTCCACAAAGTGATAGTTTACAGAGGCATACTAGATGACTGGTTGATTTACATTTTTAACATTCATGCACCATTTTTTTCTTTCCAGTTTCGTGTCCAGAATTCATGAGATATTTAAATATTGCCAAGAAATTCTTTGCGTGTATTTGATGTTGGTACACGTGGCCACGCTCCTCTGGTGTCAACAGTGGGAGCATTGTTGGTACACGTGGTCACGCTCCTCTGGTGTCAACAGTGGGAGCATTGTTGGTACACGTGTCCACGCTCCTCTGGTGTCAACAGTGGGAGCATTGTTGGTACACGTGGCCACGCTCCTCAGGTGTCAACAGTGGGAGCATTGTTGGTACACGTGGCCACGCTCCTCTGGTGTCAACAGTGGGAGCATCGTTGGTACACGTGGCCACGTTCCTCTGGTGTCAACAGTGGGAGCATTGTTGGTACACGTGGCCACGCTCCTCTGGTGTCAACAGTGGGAACATTGTTGGTACACGTGGCCACGTTCCTCTGGTGTCAACAGTGGGAGCATTGTTGGTACACGTGGCCACGTTCCTCTGGTGTCAACAGTGGGAGCATTGTTGGTACACGTGGCCACGTTCCTCTGGTGTCAACAGTGGGAGCATTGTTGGTACACGTGGCCACGTTCCTCTGGTGTCAACAGTGGGAGCATTGTTGGTACACGTGGCCACGTCCTCTGGTGTCAACAGTGGGAGCATTGTTGGTACACGTGGCCACGCTCTTCTGGTGTCAACAGTGGGAGCATTGTTGGTACACGTGGCCACGCTCCTCTGGTGTCAACAGTGGGAGCATTGTTGGTACACGTGGCCACGTTCCTCTGGTGTCAACAGTGGGAGCATTGTTGGTACACGTGGCCACGCTCCTCTGGTGTCAACAGTGGGAGCATTGTTGGTACACGTGGCCACGCTCTTCTGGTGTCAACAGTGGGAGCATTGTTGGTCACGTGGCAACGCTCTCTGGTGTCACCAGTGGGAGCATTGTTGATACAGTGGCCACGCTCCTCTGGTGTCAACAGTGGGAGCATTGTTGGTACACGTGGCCACGCTCCTCTGGTGTCAACAGTGGGAGCATTGTTGGTACACGTGGCCACGCTCCTCTGGTGTCAACAGTGGGAGCATTGTTGGTACACGTGGCCACGCTCCTCTGGTGTCAACAGTGGGAGCATTGTTGGTACACGGGCCACGCTCCTCTGGTGTCAACAGTGGGAGCATTGTTGGTACACGTGGCCACGCTCCTCTGGTGTCAACAGGGGGAGCATTGTTGGTACACGTGGCCACGCTCCTCTGGTGTCACCAGTGGGAGCATTGTTGATACACGTGGCCACGCTCCTCTGGTGTCAACAGTGGGAGCATTGTTGGTACACGCGGCCACGCTCCTCTGGTGTCAACAGTGGGAACATTGTTGGTGCACGCGGCCACGCTCCTCTGGTGTCAACAGTGGGAGCATTGTTGGTTCTGGTATGAAAAATTCGTCGTTAGTGGGTTAGTGTCATCAATCCTATTATTGTATTCCCCCCCCTTGCTTCACCCTTCCCCCATCACCCTCATCACTGCCCCTTCTCCCCATCACCCTTTCATTGTCCTACTGAAGTCTCTCAACTCAGGCTGACATTACTGAAGTCTCAGAGCTGAAGTTAACACTACTGAAGTCTCCCAGTTCATGCTGACACTACTGAAGTCTCCCAGTTCATGCTGACACTACTGAAGTCTCCCAGTTCATGCTGACACTACTGAAGTCTCCCAGTTTATGCTGACACTACTGAAGTCTCCCAGTTCATGCTGATACTATTGAAGTCTCCCAGTTCGTGCTGACACTACTGAAGTCTCCCAGTTCATGCTGACACTACTGAAGTCTCCCAGTTCATGCTGACACTACTGAAGTCTCTCAACTCAGGCTGACATTACTGAAGTCTCAGAGCTGAAGTTAACACTACTGAAGTCTCCCAGTTCATGCTGACACTACTGAAGTCTCCCAGTTCATGCTGACACTACTGAAGTCTCCCAGTTCATGCTGACACTACTGAAGTCTCCCAGTTCATGCTGACACTACTGAAGTCTCCCAGCTCAGGCTGACACTACTTAAGTCTCCCAGCTCAGGCTGACACTACTGAAGTCTCCCAGCTCATGCTGACACTACTGAAGTCTCCCAGCTCAGGCTGACACTACTGAAGTCTCTCAGTTCATGCTGACACTACTTAAGTCTCCCAGCTCAGGCTGACACTACTGAAGTCTCCCAGCTCATGCTGACACTACTGAAGTCTCCCAGCTCAGGCTGACACTACTGAAGTCTCCCAGTTCATGCTGACACTACTGAAGTCTCCCAGCTCAGGCTGACACTACTGAAGTCTCCCAGTTCATACTGACACTACTGAAGTCTCCCAGTTCATGCTGACACTACTGAAGTCTCCCAGCTCAGGCTGACACTACTGAAGTCTCCCAGTTCATACTGACACTACTGAAGTCTCCCAGTTCATGCTGACACTACTGAAGTCTCCCAGCTCAGGCTGACACTACTGAAGTCTCCCAGTTCATGCTGACACTACTGAAGTCTCCCAGTTCATGCTGACACTACTGAAGTCTCCCAGCTCAGGCTGACACTACTGAAGTCTCCCAGTTCATGCTGACACTACTGAAGTCTCCCAGTTCATGCTGACACTACTTAAGTCTCCCAGCTCATGCTGACACTACTGAAGTCTCCCAGTTCATGCTGACACTACTGAAGTCTTCCAATTCATGCTGACACTACTGAAGTCTCCCAGTTCATGCTGACACTACTGAAGTCTCCCAGTTCATGCTGACACTACTGAAGTCTCCCAGTTCATGCTGACACTACTGAAGTCTCCCAGTTCATGCTGACACTACTGAAGTCTCCCAGTTCATGCTGACACTACTGAAGTCTCCCAGTTCATGCTGACACTACGTAAGTCTCCCAGTTCATGCTGACACTACTGAAGTCTCCCAGCTCAGGCTGACACTACTGAAGTCTCCCAGCTCAGGCTGACACTACTGAAGTCTCCCAGCTCAGGCTGACACTACTGAAGTCTCCCAGCTCAGGCTGACACTACTGAAGTCTCCCAGCTCAGGCTGACACTACTGAAGTCTCCCAGCTCAGGCTGACACTACTGAAGTCTCCCAGCTCAGGCTGACACTACTGAAGTCTCCCAGTTCATGCTGACACTACTGAAGTCTCCACGCTCAGGCTGACACTACTGAAGTCTCCCAGTTCATGCTGACACTACTGAAGTCTCCCAGCTCAGGCTGACACTACTGAAGTCTCCCAGCTCATGCTGACATATTTCAACACCTTGTATAAGCACCATCCTGTGTGATGGAATATGACAGTGAAACATACCAAGCTGTTGTTACCACCGTATATCTATTATATTGAATAAGGTAGAAGCATACTGCTGATGTATCTCTCTCTCTCTCTCTCTCTCTCTCTCTCTCTCTCTCTCTCTCTCTCTCTCTCTCTCTCATTCTCAAAACTCGTACCTTCATTATGAAACAAAAATAAATTGTAAAGAGTAATTAAATTAACCTGTTCTCTCTTAAATACAATTAACCAGACAACTAACTATAATTATTTTTCTAACAAAGTATTATTGCAAATATTTACCATGTGTCCACCGGGTATATAATTGTATCAGTTGAAATAAAGGTTCGATGCCCCGGGTGTCACTCGCAGACACCTGTTCGATGCCCCGGGTATCACTCGCAGACACCTGTTCGATGCCCCGGGTATCACTCGCAGACACCTGTTTGATGCCGGGTATCACTCGCAGACACCTGTTTGATGCCCCGGGTATCACTCGCAGACACCTGTTTGATGCCCCGGGTATCACTCGCAGACACCTGTTTGATGCCCCGGTATCACTCGCAGACACCTGTTTGATGCCCCGGGTATCACTCGCAGACACCTGTTTGATGCCCCGGGTATCACTCGCAGACACCTGTTTGATGTCCCGGGTATCACTCGCAGACACCTGTTTGATGCCCCGGGTATCACTCGCAGACACCTGTTTGATGCCCCGGGTATCACTCGCAGACACCTGTTTGATGCCCCGGGTATCATCGCAGACACCTGTTTGATGCCCCGGGTATCACTGCAGACACCTGTTTGATGCCCCGGGTATCACTCGCAGACACCTGTTTGATGCCCCGGGTATCACTCGCAGACACCTGTTTGATGCCCCGGGTATCACTCGCAGACACCTGTTTGATGCCCCGGGTATCACTCGCAGACACCTGTTTGATGCCCCGGGTATCACTCGCAGACACCTGTTTGATGCCCCGGGTATCACTCGCAGACACCTGTTTGATGTCCCGGGTATCACTCGCAGACACCTGTTTGATGCCCCGGGTATCACTCGCAGACACCTGTTTGATGTCCCGGGTATCACTCGCAGACACCTGTTTGATGCCCCGGTATCACTCGCAGACACCTGTTTGATGCCCCGGGTATCACTCGCAGACACCTGTTTGATGTCCCGGGTATCACTCGCAGACACCTGTTTGATGCCCCGGGTATCACTCGCAGACACCTGTTTGATGCCCGGGTATCACTCGCAGACACCTGTTTGATGCCCCGGGTATCACTCGCAGACACCTGTTTGATGCCCCGGGTATCACTCGCAGACACCTGTTTGATGCCCCGGGTATCACTCGCAGACACCTGTTTGATGCCCCGGGTATCACTCGCAGACACCTGTTGTCTATATGATTATTATTATATTTAATTTATGGAGAAGCGATAATTCCGTAGGGATCATCCAACACCTGAGGCTTGAAAAGTAATCAGATTTGATCTGTGGAAAAGGAGGATAGCTCAAAATCCTTGTATCAAGAGCACTTCACCTTATATAATAATAATAATAATAATAATAGTTTATTGAGACATGATACATAGTTGTACAAGGAGTTATAGTAGTGGGGTGTACACGCCAAAAGCCCCTTGTATGCAGAGAATTATGGACAGACTTCAACTGGTTCTTTATCTCTCCGCTTAACAGCCAATAATTTTAGTTATCGGTAAATTTGTCTAATCTTGCCGATAACGGCAAGCAGCAGCAGCAGCAGCAGCAGCAGCAGCAGCAGCAGCAGGAGTAATACTCATAGAGGCTGGGAAGCCTGAGTGAAATCTTACATATATGCCTGGTATGTAATAATAATAATAATAATTTTAATAATAATAATGTCTTTATTTACTACAAGTACATGTACAAGGTATACAGTCCTAGCTGACATCAGTGACATACTACTATATAGAAAGCCCCTTGTTATGCTGAGCATTTCGGGCAAATTAGGTCAGTTTTGTCCCAGGATGCGACCCACACCAGTCGACTAACACCCAGGTACCCGTTTTACACTGATGGATGGGCAGGGACAGCAGGTGTTTTATGGAAACACGTCCTTAATGTTTTCCAGCCGTACCGGAGGAGATTCGAACTCCGGACCTCAGTGTGTGAGCTGAGTGCGCTAGCGATCGTGTACGTAGTTGTCTCATATATACGTGGTATGTATGCGTGGTTGTCTCAAATATGCGTGGTATGTGTGGCTGTTTTATATATGCATGGTGTCATATAGGGGGAGTAAGAAGCGAAAGTATAATTGGGGAATAAGGGAATAAAGGGAGGAGAGGCGAGTCGAGTGACAGGAGAGGAGGTAATGTGAGGTCACTGTGACTACACCATCACCTCTCATTAACAGGGACAGTGAATATTACTATTCTAATCAAACACAGATTATTATTGAGTCTTTGTACAATAATATATTTGGGAACAGGAGAACACTATTGGGTTTAGATAAACGAGGACTGTAAACAAGCAGTGAGACAAGGGTTACAATTTATCTGACGAAACTGAATATTTTCTTACAATATAGTTCAGAGGACAGCTCTTCTCAGGACCTCAGCCACACACACTAGCCACGGGTCCCAAGACCCACACTGGCGATAGCTCTCTCCAGAGCTCTCTGCTCCCAGCTAGAGCAAAAACCTCGTCTCCAGCTGCTCGCTAGAGACTAGCTCCTCGGCCAGAGCTCTGCACACAGGCAAGGGCTCCGCCTGAATTCTTTCTCTAGATGTTTCCTAGAGTTTATATCGTCCTGCCTGCATCCCCTCTTAACCCCAGGTTTTGGGGGTTCACCCTCTATGGGTCACACCACGTGTTTTAAGACCTGACGGCTACAGTGATCATACCAAGGGTAGACTTCTCGAACAATGAGACCTGAGACGACCGGCGCCAGGAGTCTCTAACACCTGTCTGCCAAGGCAGTGACAATTTACACTGATTAGGTCTCCCTTTTGACCTCACAAGCACAGCTGACCTACATCACAATGGTAAGTACAGTTGTGTGCAAATTAATTGGGACAGGAGTACATTTTGTGATTATCTTGTAATATGTGTTAGTCTCTCCCTTAATTAATGTATTTGGGTTCTTTTTTTTCATAAGAGTTTGCTACTGACTTCTGGCAACCACCCAGGTGTGGTGCTACCTGGTGACTTTCGTCAGTGCTACAACAGCTGTTGTTAAGTAAGGTTATTCCTGCAAGCATGCACATTGAGTGAATGTGGTTTCGCCAAATTCTCCCCTTTAATTGATGATTACTGCTGAAATTCATGATAAATGTTACCCCTAAGAAGCGTGTAATTATTGTAGCTCTTAGAAAACATACTGATTTGAGTATCAGACAGATCGCCAAAAATCTGAACCTAGCAAAGCCAACTGTTGGTCGGATTCTGAAGAGAGGTGACGACACTGGTGATTGTGGAGCGCTGCGTCGAGGAAAATATGTGGAAGAAACGCAAGACACCTCACGATGACAAGGTTATCATAATAAATAGTGTGAAGGATCCCATGAAAACCAGCAAAGATCTACAGTGAAATCTGGTATAAATGTTGATTTTCAACTGACCGACAAAGGCTCCTTGAAGCTGGTAGAACTACCAGGAAGCTGGTAAAGAAACAATTATTGACTTCTGCTGTGATTTAAAAATATCTGCAGTGGGCACTCGATCATAACGGATGGACGACAGATGAATGGAGAAAAGTTATATTTTCAGATGTTTGGCATCTTGAAGTACATGAGTACAGATCAGTGGTAGTGAGTCGGAGCAAAGGCGAACCTATTAGGAATGGACACATTCAACAAGCGCCAAACACCACCTAAGAAGATGTTTTGGGAAAGTTTTATTGCTAAAGGAACTGTACGGCTTGTTATTGTTGAGGGAACGATGAACAGTGACAAATAGAAGGCAATCCTGGCAACTCATTTGCTTTCCATTAAGGATACAGACTTTCCTCAGGGAGAAGACGTTTTCCAGCAGAATCTTGCTCCATGCCATGCTGACATTCTTTGAAGAGAGTGGGCTAAGTGTACAAAATTGGCCTGGAAGCTTTCCTGCCCTCAACCCAAATGAGAATCTATGAGCAATAACGAAGCTCAGGATCGCGAAACAGGAAAGTTCAGCTGCGGAGAAGCTAACTGCTACTGTTATTAGGACCTGGTACCACGACGAATAACTTGCCAAAATGGGTTTAACATTGGTCTGTTCTATGCCAAAGCTTAAAAAAAGCTGTCATATCACTGCCGAGTATTTTTCAAATAAACATTAATTTTCCAAATAAATGTCATATTTCATCACTGTCCCAATTAATATGCATACTACTGTATACGTGGTTGTCACATATATGCGCGACATATATGTGATTGTCTCATATATGAGTGGTATGTATACGTGGTTGTCTTTAACGGTGCCCCGTGGCCTGGTGGCTAAAGCTCTCGCTTCACGCGGCGAGGGTCTGGGTTCGATTTGCAGCGAGGGTAGAAACATTGGGCGTGTTTCTTTACACCGGTTGTCTATGTTCACCCATCAGTAAAATGGGTACCTGGGTGTTAGTCGACTGGTGTGGATCGCATCCTGGGACAAAACTGACCTAATTTGCCCGAAATGCTCTGCATAATGAGAACCTTCAAAACTAGGGATGCCAAGCCCATGATGACACTCTTCAGGTCGCTTGTTCTATCTAGGTTGGAATATTGCTGCACACTAACTGCACCTTTCAAGGCAGGTGAAATTGCTGACCTAGAAAATGTGCAGAGAACCTTCACCGCACACATAACTGCGATAAACCACCTCAATTACTGGGAACGCTTGAAGTTCCTAAACCTGTACTCCCTAGAACGCAGGCGGGAGAGATACATGAAATACACTTGAAAAATCCTAGAGGGATTAGTACCAAACTTGCACACAAAAATCACTCCCTAAGAAAGCAAAAGACTCGGCAGACGATGTAACATCCCCCCAATGAAAAGCAGGGGCGCCACTAGCACGATAAGAGACAACATATTAAGTGTCAGGGGCCCAAGACTGTTCAACTGCCTCCCAGAATACATAAGGGGGATTACCAATAGACCCCTGACTGTCTTCAAGGAGGCACTGGACAGGCACCTAAAGTCAGTACCTGACCAGCCGGGCTGTGGTTCGTACGTCGGGTTGCGTGCGGCCAACAGCAAGAGCCTGGTTGATCAGGCCCTGATCCACCATGAGGCCTGGTCACAGACCAGGCGTTGACCCCCGGAACCCTCTCGAGGTATACTCCAGGTATAAGCTGCTTTCTATATAGTAGTAGTATGTCACTGATGTCAGCTAGACCTGTATACCTTGTACATGTACTTGTAGTAATGAAGATATTATTATTATTATTATTATTATTATTATTATTATTATTATTATTATTATTATTATTATACTTGGTTATAGCCGAGTAGATTCTCGCTCAGTACGTCCGACATAAGATTCAGTAACCGGTGGCATAACATGCTAAACCTCATTACAAAGACGATTTGCCAAAGCAAACTGAATTCTACGAATCCCTCATTGTGCAAACGATGTGATATTAATGAGGAAGATATCAGCCGGAGAGGACCGGAGTAGACTCCAAAAACGACTTGAACAATCTGTAAACAAAGTGTCAAGAAGGTGGTTACTTGAAATAACTCCTGAAAAAGGGCAAAATAATGAATATATGAGGAGTGAGAAGCCAATACATATTAGAAGTGATGCTGCTGACTCTGTGCAAGAAGAAAGCTCTCGGGGTAAGCATTGCACTAAGCATGTCACCAGAAATACATCAAACTTCAGCGACATACGCGAAATCTGAACTAAGATTAATTTAGGGTATTATACACAACATACGTTAGGTTTATATTGAAATATGCGGCGACATCATAGGACCTACACCTAATTGTCAGTGCTATATGACCCTTTTAGGCTTAGGAGAGATTTAAAGAAATAAACTGAAAGACTAGAGTAGAGGAGGACCATGGAGGACAT
Organism: Cherax destructor; assembly: GCA_009830355.1. Taxonomy (NCBI): domain Eukaryota; kingdom Metazoa; phylum Arthropoda; class Malacostraca; order Decapoda; family Parastacidae; genus Cherax; species Cherax destructor. Next base: position 31,849 of record WNWK01012571.1, read on the forward strand.
AATCATAAATAAAAAAATACTTAAAATAATAAAGAAGCTAATAATATGATGTTTGACATACGAGGTGAGGGCGCTACAAGACACAGCTAATGACGTACATGAGCCAAAGGAATGTTAAGAAATACTTGTTCAGTATTAATCTCATGCTCACAGCAATGATATATGTTGACAATTGCACGTGTCCTGCTCTTCCTCGACCAACTCGTTGCCAGACGTATCACGGCGTGTTTTTGTAATTTGCCTCAGCCAAAAGATTTGATCAACAGGAGTTAAGAGGCGGGATCTGGAATGTGGCTCGACACCAGCAGGCAAAATTAGGTGAGTATATCTATGTAAATGTACCAAACAAGGGGTACCTGATGCAGGTACCACATATAGGTATCAAATGCGAGAATCGAACCACCATTCACCTATCACCCGTAATTACCCTAGCTATAAATATCTCGCATCACTCTATACACACACACTGGTTCTCCTCTCAGATACTATCAATGAAAAATGCTTATAATTGACCATATTTTTAAAGGGGTGGATCGGTAAGCCAATGTCGGGTCATCATCTGACTAAGACCCGCGTCAGGAAACACTTGTCCTGTTTCCTGACGAACCTTACCTAACCTCCTCTCAGATATATCACTAGTTCAGCAGCTTCATGCTATAGTTTACTGATCACTAAAACTATAATTCATACTATGTTTTTATGTTTAAAAAAATCGTTTTATTTTGATCATCATAACCTTTGGTTGTTTTATAGACACATCGGCCGTATACCAGAGAGGACAAGTGACCCTACAAACACGACACCACGAAGATCACTTGGATACTTACAGAAGAGCTCAGATATAATTCATAATTGACCCACTGAACCGCAAGATTCCAACTCGATCTTCAGAGCTCAGGCACTACATTCCCACCTCCATAATTTAGGCCAGAGTGCAGGTTTCCATGAATCCCGTCATGGATATAAACATTGCGACATTTGTCAAACACCAAAATCCATACTAGTCCACTAATCTCTATCAGCCTCACACAAGGGATAATAGGGAGATGCCTGGGTGCTGGTGAATAATTTTTGGTTCAGAAATTCTAAATTGCCCCCTCTCCTTCCTCGGGTCAAATCTGGTGCATTTTGAGATATTGGTCTTTGTGCGATAACTAGAGAATACTTCTCTGATTGGCTTCAAACTTTATGGCGTATCTTAGTGAAAGGTTTGAGTATTTTTGGTTTTGTCTGGGTGGGTGCCAAGTTGTCATTTTATATTGAAGAAACTGGGATATTAATTTTTCACGTGATAAATTGTGAATGATTCTTCTAATTGGCTTCAAATCTTCAACGTCGATATTTGACTGCATTAGAAAGTAATGTCACTTGTGTTGAGGTAGAGGGGGCTGGGCTTATGGAATACGGTGGACACCTTCCCCTGATAGCTAGGTTATCCAAACACATCGAGTAACCAGAGCTGACTCAAGAAAGAATTATAGTTGAAGTAAAATAGTGAACTTTAAGTAACTAGTGACAAACTTGATTCTTTTCTCACTTTCACAACACTCATGATAGTACCAGTCCCTCATATATTCGTGGTCACAATAATATATATACTGCTTGTGGAGGTTAGTACGAACGGGGATAAGAATGAAATTAGCATTAAAGGCACCCACACCACCGTATGTCCTCGGACCAAGAGTAACACACCTAACTTGGCTGGGTGGTTGGTTCTTGTAGGATTGTGTGGTTCAGTGGGTTAAGGCGGCATGTGATTTTCACTTACCACGAGGCAGGGCCAAAACTACATGAGTTCGAATCCTCGGCGTGTCGCAGTGTTTGATTTTATTGATTCAATACCACTCGTTCGTGGTAACAATAATATATATATATATATATATATATATATATATATATATATATATATATATATATATATATATATATATATATAATATATATACAATATACGAGTGGTATTGACAATAACAACACTGCGATGCTGAAGCGAACTGTGCTTTGGCCCGCTCAGGTGAGCGAAAACAAATGACGCTTAGACACTAGACCACACAATCCTAAGAATGGCGCATCCAGCAAAGCTAGATGTGATGGCGGGTACAACATCTAGCTTGGCTGGATGCACCATTCTTAGGGATTGTGTGGTCTAGTGGTCTAAAGCATCATGTGTTTTCGCTCATTATGAGGCGGCCCAAAGCAGCATGGGTTCGGCTCCTTGGCTAGTCGCAGTGTTGTTATTGATCAATACCACTCGTTCGTGGGTACAATAATATAATATACTGCTCATTGGGCTAGTACACCAAACAGGGAGTAGAATGAAATTAGTTTAGAGACGTCCACATCACCGTGCAATCAGTCTGTAATTCTTTGCAAGTAGAGTGGGGCTATATCTGTTGTTTTTAGTGACTGTGGGATGAGCCCTGTGTCCCTGCTCCCTCTGGATAGAATAATTAATGCATGTGAAAGGTGATTCTTGCAGTTCTTGATGAAAACAGAGTTCCACGAATCTGTGCCTGGGGCAGAGTGCATGGGCATGTCATTTATTGATTTTTTGAAGTCCTCTGGTGTTATGATTATATCAGAAATTCTTGAATTGACCAAGCTTTGAGCTTCGGTCATAAAAAAATCATTTAGACTGTCGACCCTTAGTCTGATTTAAGGCTCACTAAACACCGAGTCATACTGGGACTTCATTATCTCACTCATTTCTTTGCTGTCATCTTTGTAACTCCCATCTCGTGTAAGCAGGGGCCCAATGCTGGATGTGATTTTTGCACTAGATTTGGCGTAAGTAAAGAAATATTTTATTTTGTCAATTTTATTTATGGCTTTAAGTTCTTAATGTGTTTCTTGGCTCCTGTATGGTTCCCTAAGCTGAAGTTCTATTTCTATTTCTCTGGCCAGTACCTCCTGTGTTTTAGGTATACTGGCCCCTTTCAGCAGCTCTGTCATTCTTCGCCTTTGTCTGTAGAGGGAGCGTCTCTCTCTTTCTAGTTTATATCTTCTTTTTTTTTGGGGGGAATGTGCCTTGAGCATACCTCAAGTGTCCCAGAGTTTAATTTTTTCTAGGCAAAGGTTCTGATCCATGTTGTTTAGGATATCTTCCCAGCTTGTTTCATTTAGGACATGGTTGATCTGATCCCACTGTATGCTTCTGTTATCGAAGGTGAATTTGGTGAAAACACCTTCATAACTGATCTCATTTTACTGGTCCCACATCATAAAAATCTTTGAAAGGGTTCTAAGAAGCAAGATCGCCAACCACTTGGATACCAATCAGTTGCACAACCCAGGGCAGTATGGGTTTAGAGAAGGTCGCTCCTGCCTCTCACAGCTACTGGATCATTATGACACGGTCTTGGATGCATTGGAGAACAATCAAGATGCAGATGTAGTACACACAGACTTTTCGAAAGCCTTTGACAAATGCGATCATGACGTAAGAGCACACAAAATGCGTGATAAAGAAATGACAGGAAAAGTAGGTAGATGGATCTATAACTTCCCAACATAAGAACACAGAGTAATAGTAAACAGAGTAAAGTCAGAGGCGGCTACAGTTAAAAACGCTGTTCCTCTCCTTTTCCTCATCCTCATATCTGACACAGACAGAGATGTGAACCACAGCATCATGTCCTCCTTTGCTGACGATACCAGAATCTGCATGACAGTGTCATCCATCGAGGACACTGGAAATTTCCAAGCGGACATAAACCAAGTTTTTAAATGGGCGTCAGAAAACAATATGAAGTTCAATGAAGACAAATTTCAATTACTCCTCAATGGAAAACTCGAGGAAATAAAAACTGTATCGGAGTATAAAACAAATTCCAACCACACAATAAAGCAAAAAACTAATGTGAAGGACCTGGGAGTGGTAATGTCAGAGAATCTTTCTTTCAAAGATCACAAAAATGTATCTACCACGTTATTATTTTTTTTAACACATCGGTCGTTTCCCACCAAGGTAGGGTGGCCCAAAAAAGAAAAACTTTCACAAAAATTCACTCCATCACTGTCTTACCATAGGCACGCTTACAATACAGTTACAAAACTGTAACATTAACACCTCTCCTTCAGAGTGCAGGCACTGTACTTCCCATCTCCAGGACTCAAGTCTGGCCTGCCAGTTTCCCTGAATCCCTTCATAAATATTACCTTGCTCACACTCCAACAGCACGTCAAGTCCTAAAAAACATTTGTCTCCATTCGCTCCTATATAACACGCTCATGCATGCTTGCTGGAAGTCCAAGTTCCTCACACACGAAACCTCCTTTATCCCCTCCCTAGAACCTTTCCTAGGCCGACCTCCTTTCCCCGCCTTTCTTCCACTACAGATTCATACACACTCGAAGTCATTCTATTTTGTTTCATCCTCTCTACATGTCCGAACCACTCAACAACCCTACCTCAGCCCTCTGGATAATAGTTTTAGTAATCCTGCACCTCCTCCTAATTTCTAAACTACGAATTCTCTACATTATATTCACACCACACATTGCCCACAGACACGACATCTCCACTGCCTCCAGCCTTCTCCTTTTTGCAACATTCATCACCCATGCTTCACATCCATATAAGAGTGTTGGTATAACTATACTCTCATACATTCCCCTCCTTGCTTCCATGGACAAAGTTGGTCTACACTCACTCGCGAATCTATCCAGCTCCCTCTTGAAGACAGCCAGGGGTCTATTGGCAATTTTCGTTATGTATGATGATAGGCTGTTGAACAGTCTCGGTCTACTAACATTTACTGTGTTCTCTCAGTGTATTCACGGCACTCCTGTTTTTCAGTGGGGGTATGTTACACTGTCTGCCGAGTCTTCTGCTTTCTGTGTGCATATTTGCCGCCCTGTCCCTGGACCCATTTTGTGCCTCAGTAATATTTCGACTGCCGCCCACATGATGGGTATGGGGTGAATAATAAAGATATTAAACTAAGATTTGGTACTAGTCCCTCTACGATTTTCCAAGAGTATATATTATGATTTATCTTTCTCGCCTGCGTTCCAAGGAGTATAGATCAAGGAACTTTAAACATTCCCGTAAATTAGGTGCTTAGCTAAACTTATACGTGCAGTGAAGGTTCTCTATACATTTTCAAAATCTGCACTTTCGCCTACCTTAATTAAAATGGGCCGTATAATGGTTATCGAAATTCTTTGCTTACTTCAAGGTTTTCGTTTTTTTTTTCTTCAGAACGCCTTGTTCAACCCGCTTTAAATTTTCATTGATGGTGAATTACGGCTAGAGAAAGGTTCATGCAACTATTAAGAAGGTAAATTTATGAAGCCGTGTAATAATTTGAGAAAACCTCCTCTGTTCGGCTTCAAACTTTCAATATCAGTGTATCTTTCTTGAAACGAAGCTTCGAATTCCATAGATTCTCATCGACTGAGAAAGGTAAAACATAACACCTGTCAGTCCCCCCCAAAATACCTGGTAACCTCTCTAGTATATCTGTCAACTTCACCATAACACCTGTCTGTCTCCCCCAATCACCTGTCCTCTTTACCACACCTATCAATTTCACCACAACACCTGTTAACTCACTATAACATCTGATAATGTCAACACCATAACTGTTACTCTCATCACTACATCTATCAACCTAACTGTAACACCTGTCAACCTCATCGACACACCCCAGGTAAAACACCTGCTATAATAACCTGACTGAAGTCATCATAATCTCACCCCAACAACCCAAGTAAAATACTTGTCATATCTTTGCGAGAGATCAATTTCGCAACAACTCTTTACTACAAACCCTTATAATATTGCCAAGGTGTCACTCAGATGTTAAGACAAATATGGGGGAAAATAGATAATTCCCAAACTGTTCAACTAGCGGACAGCGGATCGACCCTCCAGGTATCCTTGCGCTGACTGACTCTCACTGATTAAGTGCTTCAAATAAATATAATATAAACGAGCTGCGTGTGAATCCCCAATGATACATCTCTTAAATAAAGCTTATCTATTTATACCAATCCATTGGTCAGGCAGCCACTCCATGCCAGGTCAGCACGAGGTAAGGGCGTGTGCTTCTGTTGGCTTGGTATTTGTAGTATAATAGTTTATGATCAGCATATCACAGGCTGTGTCATTAGCATAGTTGTGACAGTAATATTATATTTATAAATAATAGAACATAATTGCTACTTTTCATTAAGGCCTATCAACTACTAAGGCCTATTGCTACTTTTCATTAAGGCCTATAACATCAAGAATATTTTCATGCCAATGATACACTTATCGTCTGAGTTCGTCTGGTGTGTGATGAGCTTTGTGTTGTGGGATTGTTGTGTTGATCAGTGTTACTTGTGAGGAGAAACAAAACTTGTCCACATCTCCAAACATGTTACTTTACAGTGATAATATTCCCAGCACTTAAATTTGTCAGATTTTTAATCATGTAAAATTATTTTTTGTGCGCAGTTGTTCCTGTATAAATGATAAATTTAAATCTCAACAGCTGAAAACAATCTGCTAATATTGTTATGATTTGAAAAATAAAGTTGTAGCCTCTCCTGTCTTTGCCCACCCCACAAAAAATAAAAAAATATATGAGAACGTCTGTGCCTTAGCAGATTGTTTAGGGCCGCATTCAAGGAAAAAATGCAGTACCTGCTGGAGGTCATTATGGGCAGAACACAAGTGTATAAGAATATTCCAGTCCCTGCTGGAGGTCATTATGGGCAGAACACAAGTGTATAAGAATATTCCAGTACCTGCTGGAGGTCATTATGGACAGAACACAAGTGTATAAGAATATTCCAGTACCTGCTGGAGGTCATTATGGGCAGAACACAAGTGTATAAGAATATTCCAGTCCCTGCTGGAGGTCATTATGGACAGAACACAAGTGTATAAGAATATTCCAGTACCTGCTGGAGGTCATTATGGACAGAACACAAGTGTATAAGAATATTCCAGTACCTGCTGGAGGTCATTATGGGCAGAACACAAGTGTATAAGAATATTCCAGTCCCTGCTGGAGGTCATTATGGACAGAACACAAGTGTATAAGAATATTCCAGTCCCTGCTGGAGGTCATTATGGGCAGAACACAAGTGTATAAGAATATTCCAGTACCTGCTGGAGGTCATTATGGGCAGAACACAAGTGTATAAGAATATTCCAGTCCCTGCTGGAGGTCATTATGGACAGAACACAAGTGTATAAGAATATTCCAGTACCTGCTGGAGGTCATTATGGACAGAACACAAGTGTATAAGAATATTCCAGTACCTGCTGGAGGTCATTATGGGCAGAACACAAGTGTATAAGAATATTCCAGTCCCTGCTGGAGGTCATTATGGACAGAACACAAGTGTATAAGAATATTCCAGTACCTGCTGAAGGTCATTATGGACAGAACACAAGTGTATAAGAATATTCCAGTCCCTGCTGGAGGTCATTATGGACAGAACACAAGTGTATAAGAATATTCCAGTACCTGCTGGAGGTCATTATGGGCAGAACACAAGTGTATAAGAAAATTCCAGTACCTGCTGGAGGTCATTATGGGCAGAACACAAGTGTATAAGAATATTCCAGTACCTGCTGGAGGTCATTATGGGCAGAACACAAGTGTATAAGAATATTCCAGTACCTGCTGGAGGTCATTATGGACAGAACACAAGTGTATAAGAATATTCCAGTACCTGCTGGAAGTCATTATGGGCAGAACACAAGTGTATAAGAATATTCCAGTACCTGCTGGAGGTCATTATGGGCAGAACACAAGTGTATAAGAATATTCCAGTCCCTGCTGGAGGTCATTATGGGCAGAACACAAGTGTATAAGAATATTCCAGTACCTGCTGGAAGTATTCAAGTGTTGGGTAAAAAGTGTTCATATAATGAGGTGTATTTAATGATGTTTAAATAAATGGAAGTTACGCTATCAACACCTCTGTTTATTATACGTTTAAATATATATATTTTTCATTTGCAGTGGTACCTCGGTATACGTCCAGCTCCCAACTCGTACAATTATGTAAGTGTATTTTTGTAAGTGCTTTTGTAAGTGTATTTTTGGGGGTCTGAAACGGATTAATCTACTTTACGTTAGTCCTTATGGGAACAAATTCGTTCGGTACTCGAAGAGATCGGCACTTGATCAGCCTTCTGGAATTAATTAAGGACGTATACCGAGGTACCACTGTATGTTAATGTAAAAAATTAATAATTTGTACAAAAAGAACATTAGAAAACTTTCCTATCCTTATCATAACAAGCGCAATTTAATTCAGCCTAATCAAACTAAATATATTTTAGATAACCTGGAGACCTGGAGAGAGTTCCAGGGGTCAACGCCCCTGCGGCCCGGTCTGAATAATTTTTGCGAAATTATTTCATACACTGATTTTGCATACACTGATATGCATACACTGATACACCTCAAATGATGTTGATGTTTTGGCAGTAAAGATCGAGATCCAAAACCTGGTCATTGTGGTTGTATACAAGCCTCCGGACGCAACTTCCCAACAATTCCAATGAAAAGCAGGGGTGCCACTAGCACGATAAGAGACAACACAATAAGTGTCAGGGGTCCAAGACTGTTCAACTGCCTCCCTGCATACATAAGAGGATTACCAATAGACCCCTGGCTGTCTTCAAGAAGGCACTGGACAGGCACCTAGAGTCAGTACCTGACCAGCCGGGCTGTGGTTCATACGTCGGTTTACGTGCGGCCAACAGTAACAGCCTAGTTGATCAGGCCCTGATCCACCATGAAGCCTGGTCACAGATCGGGCCGCGTGGGCATTGACCCCGAAACCTTCTCCAGGTATACACAGATTTTCGCTTGCCTAATTCGGCAAAAAGAGCGTTGCTGTTTCAGCCAAAATAGCAAGTTTTACCTATTTGGTACGAGATATATATACGCAAGACAAGCCACGGGGGGTGAAAATCTTAAGCTCAAGTACTTTCACAATTCTCAGTGCGTCATCTGGAGCTGTGCAATGTTACAAGGGCAGCAACAGGAGAAATGAGGGAAAGTTTTTTCAGAGTATGGCAGTGTGTGTGGCATCAGCCAATATCTCTCTTTGAATGAATGAAGGAGACCCGGCTGAATGCCAACCACCCACTGGTACCCCCCACACCTCACCCCATATGGGGTCGGGTAGGCCCCACAGTTACAATAATAATAATAATATATTTATTTACTACCAGTACATGTACAAGGTATACAGGCCTAACTGACATCAGTGACATACTACTATATAGAAAGCCGTTAGTTATGCTAAGCATTTCGGGGAAATTAGGTCAATTTTGTCCCAGGATGCGACCCACACCAGTCGGCTAACTCCCAGGTACCCATTTTACTGATGGGTGAACATAGACAACCGGTGTAAAGAAACACGTCCAATGTTTCTGCCCTCGCTGGGAATCGAACCCAGACACTCGCCGTGTGAAGCGAGAGCTTTAGCCACCAGGCCACGGGGTCTGGTTTGCAGATAGAATGAGGTAGAGTAACTAGGAAATAGTTAATAGCCAGCCCTAAGTTTCTAACCTCTGGGAACAGGTCGTGTGACGTAAGAAGTTACATTACAATAGCGGATCATTTACATACAGAATGTAGCTATTGTGTACAATCTTCTAACTAATAAAATAGAAGGAATAAATGCTCTCATTTTGTCTGCAGGTAATACCTGATGTCCCAGAACTTTCTAGAATATTCAGGAAATATTCTCAGCGTAAGCAATCCCTGAAGTTTTCTTTTTAGCGCCACTATTATCGTTATTATTATCATTATCATTATTATATTATTAGCAACCTAATTCAGTAAATCACTAAACTAGCTGCAATCACCATGTTGCAGTCAACTATGTGTACCTTGTGCCCGCTGTGTCTAGATGGGGTAGGACCTCAATAGGTCACTGCCTCTCTTTTGGGTTATCCTAGGATGCTCGCACATGTGCACCCAGACCTAAAGAACCCCCATGACTACTTCCTTACTACTGATGTTATGTCACTCAGGTTGCAGTCTGTATTGCAGCACACCACCTAGACCACCTGTAGCATTACGATACCTGTATGCAGTAGTAGCTGGGTGGGTTATATAGAAGGTCACGCTACACCTAACATATTAAATGTCAACGTTCACGACGGACTTAACAAGATGTTATATATTATATTGACGTTCACGACGGGTGTGCCATGATGTTCAATTTGCAGAATCTGGTCGAACTAAAATATCATGAACCCCCCTGTCATAATGCGCAGTCCTGCGCTTTTGTATAACATTGTTGTTTAAGGCTGTGCACAATAGACTCCAGGGCGGGGCATGGGAACGTAGGAACGAGTCCTGGCCAGACGCAGTTCTGTTAATGATTCAAAATCAAAATTACTTGTTTCGTGATTTCATTAATATATAGACTGCTCGTGAAGGCTGGTACCCCAAACAGGATGAAGTTGAAATTAGTCTGTGAGGCTCCATGATCACGTATGTGTATGTATGTATATATATATATTGACAAACACTAATCTCAGGTCGAAGGAGACTCGAACCTACAAACCTCCTAACAAAGTACGCAATGCTCTACTCACCGTACTACACTGGTCCAGTACCTTGGCCCCCATTACCTTGGCTCTGGTGGTCTGGTGGCTAAAGCTCTCGCTTCACACGGCGAGGGCCTGGGTTCGATTCCCAGCCAGGGCAGAAACATTGGGCGTGTTTCTTTACACCTGTTGTCTGTGTTCCCCATCAGTAAAATGGGTACTACCTGGGTGTTAGTCGACTGGTGTGAGTCGCATCCTAGGACACTGACCTAATCTGCCCGAAATGCTCAGCATAATAAGGGACTTTCTATATAGTAGTATGTCACTGATGTCAGCTAGGCCTGTATACCATGTACATGTACTTGTAGTAAATAAAGATATTATATTATTATTATTATTAGTTAACGCAGGGGCTGAGATGAAAAGCTTAACACCACCTGCCTGAAGGCTGGCTGCCCTGGACCAAAACGAAAATGTGCATTAGCCATGAGAACCAAGATGGCAACTATTAGTGGCTGAGCTGAAACAAATAATTAAATTATTTTTCTACCATTGCAGCTGTGAAATGTTTGCGGTGTGTGGTTGGAGTGTGATGTTGCTGTTGGTGTGGTATTGTGGCGTCACGCCGGGCCTACAACCCAGCGTTCAACTAATACAGTCATCACGGGGAAATATATTTATGATGGAGAACACCACTTTCCTCCCAGCTAATGCGTTTCTTATCCTTCCAAGCACCAGCGTCTGTAAGTAGTCAATGGTATTGTCATATTACCTAACATGCAAGCAAGCAGGTACACAGTAGGTAACAGAATAGGTGTGAAACATGAGGTAGAGAGTAACTGTGAAGGAAGAATCGTGTGGGTAGGGAAAACAGACAAGTTCAAGCCCCCACGGGACACAAACTATTCCTTACACAGAGTAGTTACATAAACCCTTTGCAAGGACTGCCTCGTATGATCACTTTCAAATTTTCATATTTAGTGTTTATAACAAACTCAATAACAACTGTCATGTTGGTATTGAGAGAATAGTTTCCAATTTCCCAAATCTGAATGATAACAGCCATAGAATTTGATAACCAAAGAATGCCTCTTCTGATCGGGTTTAAACTTCCAGCATTGGAGTATCCTTCTTAGATGAAGATTCGCTTTATTAGTACACTATGTAGGTTACTTGAAGATAATTCCACAAGTCACAGCCCCGCAGCGGAGTTAACATAAGATTTTGTTCGGATTTTTAACCCCAGAGGGTTAGCCACCCAGGATAACCCAAGAAAGTCAGTGCTTCATCGAGGACTCCCTCCCTTATTCCCATTGGGGTCCTTCAATCTTATTCCCCAAGATGCGACCCACAACAGTCGACTAACACCCAGATACCTGCTTATTGCTAGGAGAACAGGGGCAGCAGGTGTAAGGAAACAAGTACAGCATTTCCTCCTGTGTCGGGGATCGAACCATGGACACTCAGTGTGTAAGGCGAGAGCGTTGTCAACCAAGCCACGGGACACTAGGCATCCTGGTTGGTGGACTGATCATCTGCATTAACGCTTTTTATTAGACGTATTTTGCACTGCCAGCGAGCCTCTTGCTCTCATAGTTTCCAATTTTATTTTTATAAATTTGAGATATTTTTTCCTGTGAAAACTTGAGAACGCCTCTTGTGGAAGGATTCAAACTCTAAGCTAATGTTTATAACCATAAGGAAAGTCCATTAAAAATTTATTCTAAGTGCTAGTCTGCCACTACTTTAACAAAAAAAAAAGTGCAGAATTATTGGTTTCCTTCTAAAAAAACTGGAGAATGCTTCTTCTGATCGACTTCAAACTTTCAGGGTTAATTAATTTTACTTAAAGAAATATTTGCATTATTATTGGGCTGTATAAGTAATAATATGCAATTTTTAGTAACCCAATTTTGATATAGATTTCCATGGAATAACTTGTAATTACTAATTTGATTGTATTTAAAATCTCAACAGTGGAGCATCGTACTTACAGAAAGATTCAAAATGATTATATAAATTAGGATATTGCTTTATGTGCAATAACTTTTGAACACTCCTCTCTATGTTGGCTTCAAACTTTCAAAGTTGATGCCAGACCTGAGGTAGATAGCCCCTGATTCCCATACACCAGCCCCCTCTACCTTAGTGCCTTCAAGAGACAACGTAGCAGTCCCTCATAACCCTCAAGAGGCAGAGTAACTGTAGCTCAACCCTTTAAAAGGTTCAGAGAAAAAGAGCAACACCTGCGCGAGGTCCAGGAGCTTTAGTTCATCCTACTCAAAAAGCTAAGTCAGCGGAAGGCCTTGGTCAGGTGACCAAAAACGCGCAGGAACTGCAGATCAAAACGATCAAGAGGGAGAGGAGCTTGAACTCACCCAGTTAAACATAAGAAAGGAGGAACACTGCAGCAGGACTACTGGCCCATACTAGGTAAGTTCTCAAAACAAAACCCACTAACAAAAATATTTGCCAAACCCATTTTCAAAGCTACCGAAGGAACAGGCGTTGATAACTCTATTAACTCATTGTCAAGCATTTATTTTTAATTCCACCTTGAATGAGTTACATATTCATTTTTTAATCAAAATTGCAATTTGACATCTACAAACCCTAATAAAAATTGTTGGGTTTATAAAACTGCGATGCAAGTAGCCTACTGAATGTGTTACTGCTGACAACTTTTACATGTTTAAAGTAATATGAGTTACATTGCGTAGACCCCCAAGGGTGTTGAGGTAGAGCACCTGGATCGTTTGAGTATTGAGCTCCTTGATCTCTTCAAGGTTTTGATCTCCAGCTCCTGTATATCTTGAGAGAGTTGAACTATAGCTTCTGGGTCTCTTAAGGGAGTTTAGTTGTAGCTCCTCTACCGCTTGAGGCTTGATAGGTTACACTGCTACAACTCTTGTGTGCACTGAGGTTCAGGGATCTGAGGTTCAGGGATCTGAGGTTAAGGGATACTGTGGATACTTTACTCGGGTAGTACAGTGCAAGAAAGATATCTAGTTAAAATAAAGAACTTGTTCAAACCCTTCGTATGTTCATATTCTTACTAAACAGGCATGTGTAAATACCAGTGCATGGTGACAGGGAAGTGCAGTGCATGGTCTCTGGTGCAGAATGTTGGAGGTGGGAGCGAGTGTAGACTTGCTAAAGGAGGACCCACCAAGTACCCCACCATCAACGCCACCAACGCCACCTACTTCTACAGGCAAGGTCAGAGACAGACAGACAGAGAACGAATTTTAATCACCCATGATTTAAAAACCAGGCTGGTTGTCGAAAGGTTAATGCTAGCAATTATATTATATCTTAAAAATTCCTCTCCTTCTATCCACATATTTTCCTCTCTCGTCCATATAAAATTTTCGTTGTCTCTGCGACGATGGAGAAATCTTCATACAAATTCTATTTCTCCAGGGTATGGGATAGGTAATCTTGAGAGACAGTAATTCCCAAGTAATCGAAACTCCTATATTAGAACGAAACATTTGAAGCTCCCGTAGCTGATGAATCTTTAATGGAATACTTGACATCTTCATTACCCTACTGAAGTCTGCCAGCTCAGGCTGAAACATTCTAACATTGTTTGTGACTTATCCTGAATGATGGAAAATGACAGGAAAACACAGCTAGCTTTTGTTCCCACTACATAACTATCATATAGAATAGGATAACAACGCATTGCTGGAGTATCCAATTTCTCTAAAACAAAAATTGTCATAGCCATAGGATTTCCTTTCATCCGTTTATGGTCCATGAGAAAACTCTATAACCTTCTTATAGAGAGCTACATGTGCATAACTATGTACTTTGTGAGATTGTATAGATGATAAACGTGTGAAAATCAGAGTCGTAGTTGCTAAGACATTCCCATCAGCTCGTAACAACAACCTGTGTTTCAACAGAGTAGACACACACTTCTGCCTCTCATTATGTTTCATCTGTCCCAGACTTTACGGCAGAAGAACACCAAGAGTCCGTCAAGCAACTGTGACAAGAGCAGTTCACTATGACTTGTAATAACTCTCTTTTTCAGGTCACACCTGCTGTCTAGATGTCAGAACTTTGGTCGTGTAATTCACGCTATCTAGTAGATATGGCACCTTGTAGACCAAACAAAATGTAAACTTTGTCAGTTGGATTGTTGTCACACCCTGCGTCATTATGTACTGGAGTGCGACAAAATTAATGAATTCAGAGACAACTCACTCAGAAATGTTCAAGATATGTCAAATTATTTTATCCACAGTGGTATATTACAGACCATTCTGGAAAAATACCCTGACTTTGCTCCCTGTAAATAAAGCATTGCCACGTGTGTGTGTGTGTGCGTGTTGATTGCCATTTTGTCCTATGCACATGTCGATTGAAGGCTGGGCCTGTTGTGTGTGCGTGTGTGTGTGTATGTATATATATGTGTGTATGTGTATGTGTGTGTATGTGTGTATGTGTATATGTAAGTGTGTATGTATATGTGTGTGTGTGTGACCCAACAATAAAATTTGCACCAAGAACTCATTACAGTTGTGGCCGGGTGTAGACTAGTGAATTGTTCATTGCTTTATAATTTATTCATGATTGTAACCATGTATAAACGTAAGTAAGTAAATTTACTTACATGTTTCATTACCTTTGTAACTTGTGAGTTCATTACCTTTGTAGATTGTTAGTTCATTACCTTTGTAACTTGCTCAGCTATCAAAACTTTGGGGCCCAGTCCCTGGATCCATTATGTACCTCTGTAATCTTTTGACTACCGCCCACAGGATGGGTATGGGGTGCATAATAAAGATATCAAACTAAACTTGCTCAAGTCATCTCTACAGTCTACTAAATGTAGCACCTTATTTCATCCTCTCTATCTAGTAGATGTAGCACCTTATTTCATCCTCTCTATCTAGTAGATGTAGCACCTTATTTCATCCTCTCTATCTAGTAGATGTAGCACCTTATTTCATCCTCTCTATCTAGTAGATGTAGCACCTTATTTCATCCTCTCTATCTAGTAGATGTAGCACCTTATTTCATCCTCTATCTAGTAGATGTAGCACCTTATTTCATCCTCTCTAACTAGTAGAAGTAGCACCTTATTTCATCCTCTATCTAGTAGATGTAGCACCTTATGCAAAATCCGGTATTTAGTGGTTGTGATGCTTTGTTTGTCATCTCTGCTCTTTACCTGGAGTCTACCTGGAGAGAATTCCAGGGGTCAACGCCCCCGCGGCCCGGTCCGTGACCAGGCCTCTTGTTGGACCAGAGCCTGATCAACCAGGCTGTTACTGCTGGCCGCACGCAGTCCAACGTACGAACCACAGCCCGGCTGATCAGGTACCGACTTGAGGTGCCTGTCCAGTGCCTGCTTGAAGACAGCCAGGGGCTTGTTGGTAATCCCCCTGATGTATGCTGGGAGGCAGTTGAACAATCTTGGGCCCCTCACACTTATTGTGTTGTCCCTCAACGTGCTAGTGGCACCCCTGCTCTTCATTGGGGGAATGTTACATCGCCTGCCGAGTCTTTTGCTTTCGTAGGGAGTGATTTTTGTGTGCAAGTTTGGTACTAAGCCCTCGAGAATTTTCCATGTGTATATAATAATGTATCTCTCCCGCCTGCGTTCTAGAGAGTACAGGTTTAGGAACTTCAAGCGTTCCCAGTAGTTGAGGTGGTTTATCGCACTTATGCGTGCCGTGAAGGTTCTCTGCACATTTTCAAGGTCAGCAATTTCACCCGCCTTGAAAGGTGCAGTTAGTGTGCAGCAATATTCCAGCCTAGATAGAACAAGCGATCTGTAAAGTGTCAACATGGGCTTGGCATCCCTGGTTTTGAAGGTTCTCATTATCCATCCTGTCATTTTTTGAGCAGATGCAATTGCTACATTGTTATGGTCCTTGAAGGTGAGATCCTCTGACATGAACACTCCCAGGTCTTTGACATTAGTTTTTCGCTCTATTGTGTGGTTGGAATTAGTTTTGTACTCCGATGAGATTTTAATTTCTTCACGTTTTCCGTATCTGAGTAATTGAAATTTCTCATCATTGAACTTCATATTGTTTTCTGCAGCCCATTTAAAGATTTGGTTTATGTCTGCTTGGAGTCTTGCAGTGTCTTCAACGGTGGACACTGTCATACAGATTCGGGTGTCATCTGCAAAGGAAGACACAGCACTGTGGCTTATATCCCTGTCAATGTCTGATATGAGGATGAGGAATAGGATGGGAGCAAGTACTGTGCCTTGTGGAACAGAGCTTTTCACAGTAGCTGCCTCAGACTTTACTCTGTTGACTACTACTCTTTGTGTTCTATGTGTTAGGAAATTATAAATCCATCTACCAACTTTTCCTGTTATTCCTTTATCACGCATTTTGTGTGCTATTACACCATGGTCACACTTGTCAAAGGCTTTTGCAAAATCTGTGTATATAACATCTGCATTCTGTTTATCTTCTAGAGCATCCAGGACCTTGTCGTAGTGGTCCAGTAGTTGGGACAGACAGGAGCGGCCTGCTCTAAACCCATGCTGTCCTGGGTTGTGCAATTGATGGGTATCAAGATGGGTGGCGATCTTGCTTCTTAGAACCCTTTCAAAGATTTTTATGATATGGGACGTTAGCGCAATTGGTCTGTAGTTCTTTGCTATTGCTTTACTGCCCCCTTTGTGGAGCGGGGCTATGTCTGTTGTTTTTAGTAGCTGCGGGACGATCCCAGTGTCCATGCTCCCTCTCCATAGGATGTTAAAAGCATGTGATAGGGGCTTCTTGCAGTTCTTGATGAACACGGAGTTCCATGAGTCTGGGCCTGGAGCGGAGTGCATGGGCATGTCATTTATTGCCTTTTCAAAGTCATTTGGCGTAGTGATGATGTCAGAAAGGCATGCGTCTGTCAAGTTCTGTGGCACTCTCATGAAAAAATCATTTAGGTTTTCGATTTTCAGTCTGGTTAGTGGCTCGCTAAAGACTGAGTCATACTGGGATTTAAGTAACTCACTCATTTCCTTGCTGTCATCTGTGTAGGACCCATCCGGTTTAAGTAGGGGCCCAATACTGGTTGTTGTTCTCGACTTTGATTTTGCATAGGAAAAGAAATACTTAGGGTTTCTTTCAATTTCATTTATGGCTCTTAGTTCTTCCCGTGTCTCTTGATTCCTATAAGATTCCTTTAGTTTTAATTCGATGTTTGCTATTTCTCTGACTAGTGTCTCCTACGTATTTCAGAGATATTGGCCTCCTGTAGCCGCTCCGTTATTCTGTGCCTTCGCCTGTATAGGAGCGCCTCTCTTTCTAGTTTGCATCTTCTCCTCCTTTTCCTTAAGGGAATTTGCCTTGAGCAAACCTCAAGTACCACAGAGTTAATTTGTTCAAGACATAGGTTGGGATCCGTGATGCTTAGGCAATCTTCCCAGTTTATATCATTTAGGACTTGGTTTACTTGGTCCCACCTTATGTTTTTGTTATTGAAGTTGAATTTGGAGAAAGCTCCCTCATGGCTGATCACATTTTGTTGATCTGGAGCTCCCCGCATGCATGTCTGGACCTCTATTATGTTGTGATCTGAGTATATTGTTTTTGATATGATGACATTTCGTATCAGATCATCATTGTTGGTGAAGATGAGGTCCAGCGTATTCTCTAATCTTGTGGGCTCTACTATTTGCTGGTTTAAGGTGAACTTGGTGCAGAGATTTAAAAGTTCATGCATGTGTGAATTTTCATCTGAGCTGCCTCCTGGTGTTATCTCTGCTACCACATTGTTTGCAATGTTCCTCCATTTTAGGTGCCTGAGGTTGAAATCCCCAGTAGCAAGATGTTGGGGGCAGGAGCTGGAAGATTTTCCAGACAGTGGTCAATTTTTAGAAGCTGTTCCTGGAATTGTTGGGACGTTGCATCCGGGGGCTTGTAGACAACCACGATGACCAGGTTTTGATTCTCGACCTTTATTGCTAGTACTTCAACTACATCATTTGAGGCATTTAGTAGTTCTGAACATATAAGTGACTCTGTGATATACAGGCCAACCCCCTTTTTGCCTATTCACTCTGTCACACCTGTATAGGTTGTAGCCCGGGATCCATATTTCATTGTCCAAGTGATCTCTTATGTGGGTCTCTGTGAAAGCCGCAAACATGGCATTTGACTCTGTAAGCAGTCCACTAATGTAAGGTACCTTGTTGTTTGTTGCTGGCTTTAGACCTTGTATATTAGCAAAGATGAATGTAGTTGGATTGGTGGTATTGGTGGTATTGGAAGGTGTACCAACTTTGTTCATGTCATCTCTGCTCTCTGAAAGGTGTACCAACTTTGTTCATGTCATCTCTGCTCTCTGGTAGGTGTACCAACTTTATTTATGGCATCTCTGCTCTTTGGTAGGTGTACCAACTTTGTTCATGTCATCACTGCTCTCTGGTAGGTGTACCAACTTTGTTCATGTCATCTCTGCTCTCTGGTAGGTGTACCAACTTTGTTCATGTCATCACTGCTCTCTGGTAGGTGTACCAACTTTGTTCATGTCATCACTGCTCTCTGGTAGGTGTACCAACTTTGTTCATGTCATCTCTGCTCTCTGCCAGGTGTACCAACTTTTCGTAAAAGGGCCAAATGAGGGAAATAACAGTAAAGTGACCTCATCCAACCATCAAGCTCTTCATCTGGGTTGTTGGAGTAATTATATTCAACAAAGTTTGAAGTTTGGTTAATGTTTGCATGTAGGGAATGTGTTCAGAGCAGTAGAAGCATATTAGGAGTGTAGGAGTAAGAAGGAAAGACGTGGGAGAAAGAAGGAAAGGTGTGGGAGTTGTACGTGTGAGGCTGTGAATTATATGGGTGTTAGTGGATTTGTGGAAGTGAGTTATAGGAGTGTGAGAGTGTAAGTAATAATTGTAGAGGTGTGGGAGGTGATACAGGGTTGTGAGAGGGATTGTTAGTGGTGAGCGGAGAAGTAGGGGTGAGGGATTGGGTGGGAGTGAATTATAATAATAATAATATATTTATTTCTACAAGTACATGTACAAGGTATACAGTCCTAGCTGACATCATTGACATACCGCTATATAGAAAGCCGCTTGTTATGCAGAGCATTTCGGGCCAATTAAGTCAATTTTGTCCCAGGATGCGACCCACACCAGTCAACTAACACCCACGTACCCATTTTACTGATGGGTGAACACAGACAGCAGGTGTCTTATGGAAACACATCTTAATGTTTCCACCCGTAAAGGGAAATCGACCCCCGGACCTCAGTGTGAGCTGATTGCGATAGCGATCGAACTACTTAAGTATAGTTGTAGGAGTGTGAGAGGGAATTATACAGGGTGGAAAGTAATATGTAATTGTGGGAGTATGAATGTAAGTTGGGGTCAGGACCTGTTGTTCAACATCTTCTACTGGCCCAGGTATTGGACTTGCACCCCTCTTCATTACAGCTTAAGTTTAATGACAGTATGTCAGGCCAAGAAGCTGGAATTTATCCTCCTCGAACACAGATAGTTATATGATTAGGGGGTCAGAAGCTGTAGCTCAACACCTTCAGAGGGTTTTGGAACTGGAGGTAAGCCCACTCAAATACTGCTTAAAAAATTCTTGAAAGGTCTATATATTAAGATAGTAAATTTCTAACTTAAATTATTCAAGAAAGCTGATTTCGTTTCCATTTTATTGAAGGATCGGGACCTGCTCTGTTTGACTTCCATCTGGAGTAAAACGCAGCTGTGGTTTGAGGTTAATGAGATCCTTTCAAGAATTTTTCTGGCGGTCAATATTCTTAAGAGGCCCAGGAACGTGAGGTCAACTCTCTGAAGTACAACTAAAGTCTGAAATATATCAGTGTAGGTCCAGCTAGATAGATCACTAGCTTGGTCAAGAGCCAGATTACACCACATTGCCCTTTAGTCGAATACCTGCAAAGGATGAGACTTATGGGAGTCTCTTAACAAATGCTGCTACTGTTACGTAGCATTTAACAGACGCCTAGGAATCTGTAGACCGTTGTGGATCGCATCCTGGCAGAGGATATAAAAACTACCAAAATGAGAATAAACCATACTTCTTTTCTTTAATGGGTGATCCTAGGTTATTAACTCTACGAGGGCACTAATCCGAATAAAGTCTTCAACAGCAGATTCTTATCCTTGTTTACAGATTCTATCCCTGGAACTTACTCGTGGGAGAAGGACCGTCTACTGTACCTAAATACGACGATGTTAATGAAATATGCAGATGCTAAGAGATACTGCGCCTCCATACCAGGTCACCGCCTCAGTATCTTCAAGACCATTCAGCAGAAGGACATTCTACTGGCACTTCCCACCCTTAGTAGTGAGCAGTTACCTAATGCCTCCAACCTTTTACCTACTGCCCCAGCTTGACCACTGAATAGTTACTTACTGTACAAATCTGAGCACTAGTCAGTTACCTACAGCATAATTTCTTTCCTCAAAACTTTGGCAAATGTACAAATGGTGGTAAAAGTTGGATATAAACACTTAAGACACTAGTTTTGTTAGTGTTACTTTCTTCGGTATTTTGTTATTGTTGCTGTTGTTTTTGAATCCTCCTTTACTCAGAGAATTGTTGTGGAGTGTTCCATCTCTTATGGCAATGTTGTTTGTTCCGTCTCTGTTATATGGGAGCCACTCGGCTCCTCTCAAGGAAAGTTAGTAGATATTCAGACACAAGTTCTGAACTTGGTTGCCTGATTTTTTTTCCTTCAAGAATTTTTTGTTCTTAACCTAAGAACCCGATGTTTGATCGGCTTCCAATTTTTAGCATTAGAAAATTAAAACTAGTGAAAGATTCATGCAACTACTGGAATGTTAAGGTGCCCTGTCTAGTTATTTTTTTATAGATTGTTCCTAGTTTTGGTTTCTGTAATAACTTGAGAAAGACTCTTCTGATCGGTTTCAAACTTTTAGCACTGTTGTAACTTAGGAATATTATGGAAATACGTAGGTTCAAATCAGTGAATATTATATATATTTCGCGAACTGCGTTAGGTTGCATGCAACCCATCATCACTTGCAGAGTGTGTACATACAGTAAGAAGTATTTGAGGATTATTTCTTCACATTACACAAGAGTCATGGCACCACACACCATATATGTGTCAAGCAAGTCAAGTAATGGTTGCAAGAGAACAATAGCAATGTTATCCAGAGGCCAGGGAAAAGTCCTGATGTGAACCTCATCAAGAATTGTTGGAGTGACTAACTCAATGTCAAAAGCAAATCATCACTGCCACACTAAACTGAGAAGCTAAAAAAAATAATCTGGATTTAAGAAATGGACTTGACTTACTTTAAAAGCTTAATGATTCTATGCCTAACTTCCTGAAATCGATAATTAAAGAAAAAGGGAATACATATGACCAAATGAAATTTGGTATTTCTTACCTTTTATATGTTACTAAAAAATTATTTTGAATTATGGCAGTGGCCCAGCATCCTTTGCAAAGTCTGCAGGTTCATATAAATCTTTCTGCGATAACTATAGCTTTTATAAGATGTCCTATCCTAGTGGAAGACGGAAGGTTCGAATTGGCTTAGAGTTGTGTAAGTGTCAATTTACGACTTTTTTTTAGAAGAAAATGGGATATCAGTTTCCATGTGATAACTTGTGTATAACATTTCTGATTATCTTCAGTGATATTTACCTGCATTACAAACTTATGACGCACTCTGTACTGTTCTTATTTCCGTGCACTGAGGTAGAGGAAGCTCGGCTTGTGGGATACAGGGACACCTTTCTCGGAACACATTCACCTGTTAATGGTTTTATTTACTACATGTTTGTCCCTAGTGTTACTGAATGTTGTCTGCACCAGGTGTTGCTACTGAATGTTGCCTGCACCAGGTGTAGCTACCGAATGTTGCCTGCACCAGGTGTTACTACTGAATGTTGCCTGCACCAGGTGTTACTACTGAATGTTGCCTGCACCAGGTGTTACTACTGAATGTTGCCTGCACCAGGTGTAGCTACCGAATGTTGCCTGCACCAGGTGTTGCTACTGAATGTTGCCTGCACCGAGTGTTGCTACTGAATGTTGCCTGCATCGAGTGTTGCTACTGAATGTTGCCTGCACCAGGTGTTGCTAATGTTGCCTGCACCGAGTGTTGCTTCTGAATGTTGCTTCCATCAAGTATTGGTGTTATTATATGTTCCATCCATTCTTTTAACATCTGAATATTTGTTTTTCGGAAGTATATAAGAAAAAAAATAGCGTAGGTTATCATAAAACCAAAGTGTTTAAAACCAGAACAAAATATTCGTCATAACATGAATCAACGCGGTCAATATATTTGTTCATAACAGTCGTAATCTTTATCCCATATTTTTTTTAATTCAGGTGGTAAATGGGTGGTGGACCTTGTCAAGAGCAGTGCTGGACCAGTCTGGGGTGACGGTACACTCTACAATAACACCGAGCTAGGGAAGAACTACAGTCTTGCGAGAAACCCAGACTACACCGCCACAAACATCTACGTCCTCCTTGACGGCTACCTCATCAATGGCTATGATGAATGGCTGAGGAATTTTCTGTGTCAGGTCAACCCGGGAGGTGTAGACTGGTAACCATAGAACACTTGCAGGATGAAAGGCAGGGGAGAAGGCAGGGTGGAAGGCAGGATGAAAACAGAGGGGAAAGGCAGGGTGGAAAGCAGGGTAGAATGCCAGGATGAAGGCAGGGGGGAGGGAAGCAAGTTGTACTGAAGAGCAGCTCGCAGATAATCTTTGCGTTTGCTAACTCTTGCCAGGATTGGTAACATTTGCTGGGTTTGGTAACACTTCTGTTGTTGACTAATGAAGTGTTTTTCGGATTCTTCTGAAGACACTTTGAGCTAAATTGGTACGAGTTGCTACAAAACCATCTGGATTATAATTTGGTATCGCTTTGGAATATAACAACTCGTACAGTAAGCGCTTATCTACACTATGCAATGAATAGCAGGCATAACTTCCTCCTAGATTGCACTGTTTGAATCAGTAGCTGCTCTCAACACATCAAGCACTTTCTTATTTGTTATTTCTGCTAACCCATTGCTGGCAGTATGATGAGGGACAATGGCTGATTTAGAGATCTTGTACAAAGTACACAACTTTTCAAGAATCTCATTGCAGAATTCACCTCCGTTATCTGTTAAGAGGGACTTAGGAGTAGTATGCCTGCAGATTATGCGTTTCTTAAATGTTTGACCACTGTCTCGGCAATCTTATCTGCTATAGGAACTAACTCACAGTATCTGGTGAAGTGGTGTACCATTACACACAGCTGCTTATTGCCATGGAGGGAACATTGGAAATTAGTCACCAAATCTAGTGCTACCCTTTCCCAATGTTCACTAGTAGTGGGATACACCTGGATTGGATTAGGCCCATTAACATTTCCTTTATGTTGCATGCAAACACTGCATTTCTTAACATATTCAGAAATGTCGGGTGCCATGTGAGGACAAAAGTATTTCAATGTCGTCTGTTTTACAGAACGATCCATACCATGGTGTGCGACATTTGGCACATCGTGAGCTAGCTCACGCAGAGGTGCGGGACCCAAATCGAACAATTTTGATGGAAGGCAATCAAACTGTGCGTTAAAAAAGGCATGCGAGTTAATAGACTAAACAGATGTAGCTACAACGTAGCAACCCATGGCCTTTGTGATAGAAGGCCATGTGCACAATCTATTAAAGTAGATCTAAAAATCTATAAATAGCCAAGAAAACATGTGATTGGGTGGTTTTTTTTTGTTTCGTTCGTGTTTTAATCCTTTTATTTCCTATAATCAAATGTCGGGTACCATCGCCACCCCATGGGTAACTTCGCCACTGCTTTAGGGAAAATTTGCCAACATATTATATCGAAAGCCCCTTTTTCTTTACTTCAATTGGTCCAATTGGCTTAAGGCCGGCCCCTGCAGGCTACATTCAATTGTGACTTCGAATTACTAGTGATGTACTTTCTGCTAGACGTACCTAGATGTCTATGTGATACAGTAACTCTTGGTTCATAACAAAGTCACTGATAAGTGCTGGTGGTTTCACAGAGGTTCGATCTTCCTGCAAAAGAAATTGAATCACGCCAGACCATATAGGATCTGTTCTTTGAGTATCCTTTACATCCTTGGCACTGAATGGAGGATCTGCTACTACTGTACGAATGTGTCGAGATAAAGCATCTGTGACTACATTTGATTTGCCAGGTAAGTGTTCAAAGGCTGGATTGAACTCTAGGAGTAACTACGTAACCAAGAAACTTGATCTCTGATCTGAAAATTGACATCTAGACGGTTTGATTTATAATTAGCTTCTTCAAGCTTACCAAGCACCAAATCAAGTCTTTTGGGGTGTGTCTCCACATCTTTAGACATGATGATTACATCGTTTAAGTACGCCATGAGTGTGTTACCTATGAGGCCTCCAAATATGTTCGGCATGAGCCTCAAAATGTGATAGGGATGACCTTAATCCAAAAGTCATTCTGAGGAAATAATAATGACCTGTTAGAGTGGAAAAGGTGGTCAACTCTTGGCTGTCTTCGTGAAGAGGGACTTGCCAAAACCCTCGTAAAAATCTATGGTTGAGAAGACTCTGTTATTCTGACATTGTAACGATGTGAAACGAAGGTAATACCCTGGTCCCACCCTAGGATCGACAGAGCACCAGACAATGCCATATTGTCTCTATTCCACAGGCGGAGACTCTGGGTAGATCAGTTAATGATTCACCTGCGACAGGTTTTTGCATTCACTAATTCACCAAGAATGACATAAGGATCTGAAGCTGTCTCTGGGACGAGATAACAACGAATCAGGTTTTCAAAATTACATATGGCAACTATTTCTCCAAGTGAGGGAGATCTAGTAATACTTTCTTTCGCAAGTCTAATGATAGATTCTTCTGATGGGGTTCCTTCGGCAACATTATCTGCTCTAGTGCGAATGGCGGTGAACCAACTTTCAAGATTGCTTAGGTTATCGTCGAAGGTTGGCAAAACTTATAGAGGTTCATGCGAACAACTATGTTGTCTACACGACAGTCTATGTCTGTTAGTCGGCAAAGAACAACAATATTCTGAGATAATGTGTCATTTGTCAACAATTCAGTAAGAAATTTCAGGTAATGAAATTGTTGATCAATGCAAAATTATGAAAACGGAAATTTCTTTGTATTTATATAATATGTAAATATGCTGGGGGTTGATAATACTTGATGGGGTTGGTAACACTTGCTGGGTTGGTAACATTTACCGGGGTTGGTAACGCTTGTCAGAAATGGTAAAACCTGCCAGGGGTTGGCAACAGTTGATGTGATTGGTACCACTTGCTATGATTATTAACACTCATCAGCACTGGAAACACTTACTGGAATTAACACTGGCATGGGTTGTGACACTTGGAAGTAAGGTAACCCTTCTTAGGGATGGTAGCACTTTCCAGGGTTGGTAACATTTACCGGGGTGGGTAAGTTGGTAACACTACACGGAGTTGTTAGTACCTGCCTGGTCTGGTAGCATTTACTGGGGCTGGTAACACTTGGAGGGTGTTCCGGGGGTCAACGCCCCCGAGACCCAGTCCATGACCAGGCCTTGAGGGGTCAGGTGTGTATTGTTTGAAACCTAAATGGGTGATTATTTTAACATCTTTGATGTCTGCTGGGCAGCAATAGGTTTCAGATGGTTTTCTGTTGTGGATCACCAAGCACAGATACCATAAGTGAAGTAGGAATGGTAACATTTGTTACTCGCCAGGAAGAGTGGAGTTGCGTTATCTACCTGGAGTCTACCTGGAGGGTGTTCCGGGGGTCAACGCCCCCGCGGCCCATGTACACAATATTAGTAGTGTGTTTAACAGGACCTTCACTACCGCCTACTAATACAAACATATAAACATAAGTCTCAGCACTATCACAGAGTGGAATTCTCAGCTAAAATTATATTAATAAAGTGTGACGCATGGCGAGTTTGTTATTAATAACCTGGAGTTTCATACAACGTACTTTAATTACCACCTAATTAATTAGCGATATACCTAAAAAAAGAAACGCTGGAAGCCATTGGACAGCAGCCCGTCGTAGTAACCACAGACAACGGGACACTGTTGTCAACAGTCCAATGGCTGACTGTTGACGGAGCCTTGAACACGGAACATGACATTTATATGAGCCGAGTGAAGTGGCTGCCTTTTTTCTATTCGACAGCAGACTATTTTATTACCTTTTTATTTCATATTTACAATTTTTCCGTTGTAACCTAATCTAACCTACCTAACCCAACATAACCTAACTAACCCAACATAACCTACCTAACCCAACATAATCTACCTAACCCAACATAACCTACCTCAACATAGCCTAATCTACCTAACCCAGCTTAACATAACCTAAGTCTACCTAACTTACAAATGGCCTTGAAACCCTATGTGAAAGTGTGATAGTTAATTGGGGGAGGTTAAAAATAAAAGAGAATAATTGAAATTAAAACTAAATTTCTGTCTGTCGTTAATTTTCTTATCTTGACAGATGTGATCACAGAAACTGTTTCACCTCCGCTTTGTTTTGTTGACCCCTGTGCCACAAAAGAGTCAACGAGTTCTAAGCACATCTCCACATGTGACACATGGTGGGGAGTTCTGTTGGTGCCCAGGACCATATTTTTTTTTTTTT
>WNWK01012572.1:0-59009 GCA_009830355.1 Cherax destructor
AACAGATAATTAAGAGTGGGACTCATGATCAGGAAGTAGAAGACGGTAGCAGCTTAAAAATCGAAGTGTTTAGTTTATAATAAAGCCGGAACGACAAACACAAGGTAATGACAGCACATCCCTCATACGAGCAACAATGTTTATAATATACATCTTCAAAAAACTGTAAAGAGCAAGAAGATACAATACAAAGAATTTTATTGAGGATTATTTCTAGCCCAGTATAAAAATGTGTGAAGCGCTAGAGGATTTGAATCCTCGAGTGGTACTTGATCCTATAAGGTTCCAGACAAGACTGGAGATAATAGCGACCTGGTCATAGCGCTGTGGTTCTAGGGTCAACACAGATGCTTCGGAGACGCCGGACTCTGGCTCAACCCCTGGCGTACGTCTGGGTCATTATAGTCTCCAGTCTCGTCTGAGATTAGAGGGTTAAATCCCTTCCGTTGGATCAAGCCTCTGTTTCCCACGTAAAAACAATACAAAAAATAATGGAACTGCCAGATATTTTAAACTAAATATTGTTGAAGTATATAGGCAGGGAGACAGACAAGAGGCATTGAATTATACGCCAGTATCGCTGGTATATATACATACGTTAATTAAAAGGCGAGGATAACCTATATCACCTACAGGATACACACTAAGCATCACATACAAGCACTAACCATGAGAGAGTCGCCCCCATCCTGTCACTGTACCGTACTCCCCTACAAAGGAGTCTCCCTGCTTCGGTAGGCACACCGGGATGATGTGTTCCTTGTAAATGATCTTCCGGTTGACCTTCACCAGCGCCACGTCGTTCTGGAAATCTGCAGCCTGGTACTGCGGGTGCACCTCCTTCTTGGCGACATCGAAGTCCTCGTGGGGCAGCTTCTCGTTCTGCTGCCTCACATTCCACTCTCCCAGTCTCACTTTCATGTTGTTTATGGGAGTGCTGTGGAGTAGTGGTAGTTAGGCAAGATGTTTGCAAAGAAATATTTTATAATATCAGAGATATTATAAAGACAAAGGAGCCCGTGCTCTTTCAGAGCTCTTGGCACTAAAAAATAATAAATGCAATACACAAAAAAAAAATAAACAGAACTACAAGTATGAATAAAAGACAACACACAGTATCACACAGTTAAAATAGCCAGCATCTATTAAAAAATCCCATTCAATTGTTCTTGTCAAAAGACTCTCCTGAAAGTTTCCTGAAACTCTGCGGACACTTCAGTAATTATAAATCTGGAACCACCCAGCACCAGGAGTGTGGGGGAAGTTTGGAGGAGAGGAAGTGTGTGAACACTAAAGTGAAATGGGGAGTGTTAGTGTGTTGCAATCTTCTGAGGTAAGAAAATCACTGGCAACATGTGGATACAGGTGACTATCAGTTCGGGTATCAACAACTTGGCTACTTTTAATTTAATTCCCAATTTATCCCTAGTTTTTCTGAAAGCAATGGTGTGTGTGTGTATTATATATATATATATATATATATATATATATATATATATATATATATATATATATATATATATATATATATATATATATATATATATATATATATAGTGAATAGGTAAAACTTGAGATTTTGGCTTAAATAGCAACGCTCTTCTTGCCGAATAAGGCAAGCGAAAATTTGTGTATGCAATAATTTCAAAAAAATCATTCTGAACCTAACTAAAAAAAATGCTACATTTCATTGTGTTTATTATTAAATTATTGTAAACTTATCTAATATATATTTAGTTGGATTAGGCTAAATCAAATTGCGCTTGTTATAGTAAGGTAAGTTTTGTAAGGTTCTTTTGGTACAAAATTATTAATTTTTAAATTAACATAAATGAAAAAAATATATCTTAACACGTATAAGAGAAAATTTTAGAAAGAACTTAATTTTAAACGAGTTCTTGCTAATTGACCAGTTTTACCTATTCGGCACGACTACCCCCAGACCCGGTCGTTAAGACTACCCCCAGACCCGGTCGTTAAGACTAACCCCAGACCCGGTCGTTAAGACTAACCACCAGACCCGGTCGTTAAGACTAACCACCAGACCCGGTCGTTAAGACTACCCCCAGACCCAGTCGTTAAGACTACCCCCAGACCCAGTCGTTAAGACTACCCCCACACCCGGTCGTTAAGACTAACCACCAGACCCAGCCGTCAAAACCTCTTAAGTGACAACCCGTCCTCTTAACCACAGAGAAAATTACTTTCATTAAAAACAGTCAAATGAGTGACTGTTGAAGGCCCCTTGAACAGTCTGAATTATGAATGATTTGCTCAGATCATGGGCCAATTGTCTGCCATAGATACTTTATATTTTATCGCCTTTTATCTAAGCTTTTTTTCTTACTTTGTTGTAATCCGTTATTTCTAATGGAAAGAGGACAAAGTAAGAAATGTGCTGAAAACCACATGTGAAGATTCTACTTAAATGCTCGGCTAAAATCCATCGAAAAAATATTTTACATACATCTAAAAGTAACGTCATTGGTTTCACCACACGCCCTCCAAGTCACACACACTTGAGGTGACGTGACAGTGTCATGCACCACAGAACGAGGTGTCATGCGTGTCGTGACACAGCAAGGAGGACTCTTTGGGTTGACACACAGGCCTCGTTAGGTCGAAGGTGAGCTGTGGTAGGAGTGGCGGTGATTGTATTACACAGGAGTACACGGTAAAGGCAGAAAGCAGAAAAAAAATAAAGGTTACATCGAGGCGGGTCGCTGATAGCAATAGCCTAGCTGACAGTCAGTAAATAAGCCTGGTCTCAGGTGTGGCTGCGAGGGTAGAAGAATCCTCGAAACCGACCATGGGTATGTCAGAGGTACGAGTAAGAAACCATGATCTGACTACCTCTAATTCCATCAGTATTGTTGATCCAAGAACAGTACAGCAGTGGTACTTTGTCGGGCTGTTTTGTACTTATCAAAACCAACTCGTGCGTGGCTTTAATCATTGATAAAAATAACAATGGCTTAAGATCGAAACCTATAATTCTAGATCTAGAACAAAAAAAAATCTATTACAAAAGCTCAAGAGTACTGTAGAGTATTGAAAACCATGGCACTAAGATGATTTGAATCATGAGTTTGAATATAAAAACGAATAATACATGTAACCCAAGTGAACAGCATCGTTTTTGCGAGGAGGAACCTTGAAATAGCAAAAATAATAATAATAATAATAATAATAATGTCAGAAACTGAAGTATAATAAACAAACTTAAGAACAGTAAGATAAAATGCCAATTAAGGTTGATACGCAAAGCGTATGTTTCATCTGTTACAAATATTGAAGATAACGTAGAAAGTAGCCTCAGAGTAAGTTGGAGACCTGGAGTTTACCTGGAGAGGGTTTCGGGGGTCAACGCCCCCGCGGCCCGGTCTGAGACCAGGCCTCATGGTTACTGCTGGCCGCACGCAAACTGACATACGAACCACAGCCCGGTTGGTCAGGTACTGACTTTAGGTGCCTGTCCAGTGCCTTCTTGAAGACAGCCAGGGGTCTATTGGCAATCCCCCTAATGTATGCTGGAAGGCAGTTGAACAGTCTTAGGCCCCGGACACTTATGGTGTTCTCTCAGTGTACTCGTGGCGCCCCTGCTTTTCATCGGGGGAATGTTGCATCTCCTGCCGAGTCTGTTTTCATAGGGAGTGATTTTCGTGTGCAGGTTTGGTACCAATCCCTCCAGGACCTTCCAAGTGTATATTATCATGTATATCTCTCGCCTGCGTTCCAGGGAATACAGATCAAGGACCTTCAACCGTTCCCAGTAATTTAGGTGCTTTATCGTACTTGTGTGTGCTGTGAAAGTTCTTTGTGCACTCTCCAGATCTGCAATGTCGCCAGCCTTGAAGAGGGCCGTTAGTGTACAGCAGTATTCCAGCCTAGAGAGAACAAGTGATTTGAAGAGTGTCATCATGGGCTTGGCGTCCATAGTTTTGAAGGTTCTCATTATCCATCCTATCATTTTCCTAGCCGATGAGGTAGATACATTGTTGTGGTCTTTAAAGGCGAGATCCTCTGACATTATCACTCCCAAGTCCTTCACATTTCTTTTTCGCTCTATTGTATGGTTAGAATTTGTCGTATACCTTGATACATTTTTTATTTCCTCAAATTTACCATATCTCCTCGTTGAACTTGAAATTGTTTTGAGTGGCCCATTTGAAGATTTGGTTGATGTCCGCTTGGAGTTTTGCAGTCTTCAATGGAGGTCACTGCCATGGCAATCCTGGTGTCATCCGCATAGGAAGACACGGAGCTATGGCTTACATCTCTGTCTATGTCAGAAATGAGGATGAGGAATAGAATGGGAGCGAGTACTGTGCCTTGAGGAACAGAGCTTTTCACCGTGGCTGCCTGGGACTTTACTCTGTTTACTATTACTCTTTGTGTTCTATTTGTCAGGAAGTTATAGATCCATCTACCAACTTTTCCTGTTATTCCTTTATCACGCATTTTGTGTGCTATTACACCATGGTCACACCTGTCGAAAGCTTTTGCAGTCTGTGTATACTACATCTATATTTTGTTTATCCTCAACAGCATCCAGGACCCTGTCATAGTGGTCCAGGAGCTGGGACAGGCAGGAGCATCCTGCTCCAAACCCGTGTTGCCCTGGGTTGTGTAACTGATGGGTATCTAGGTGGTTGGCGATCTTGCTTCTTAGAACCCTCTCAAAGATTTTTATGATATGGGATGTTAGTGCTATATGTCTGTAGTTTTTTGTAATTGCTTTACTGCCACCCTTATGGAGTGGGGCTATGTCTGTTGTTTTTAGTGTGTGTGGGATGACCCGTGTCCATGCTCCCCCTCTTCATAGAATGCTGAAGGCACGCGATAGGCGTTTCTTGCAATTCTTGATGAACTCGGAGTTCCATGAGTCTGGGCCTGGGGCAGAGTGCATAAGCATGTCATTTATTGCCTTTTCAAAGTCTTGTGAAGTTAGAATAATATCCGAGATTTTTGAGATGACTAAATTTTGCGTTTCATTCATAAAGAATTCATTTGGATTGTCGACCCTTAGTCTGGGCAGCGGCTCACTGAACACTGAGTCGTATAGTAAAATGTCCTCAGATTCCAATAGATGACATTAAAATGTTCTCAGATTTTTATAGGCATGAAGAAAAAGTCATCTGATTTAGTTCAAACAGGAATAAAAAAAATAGGAACATTTCTCAACGGAAAATAAGTCAGTGCTTCCAGACGATGAGAAAAAATTACCCTCAGGTTAACACCTGCCATGGCAGGTGATGCAGAGACGCCCTATGATACTCACGAGTAGACGCAGTGAGCTGCAGTGATGACCCAGTACTCGTTGAGGAGAGCTCCTCCGCAGGCAATGCGCTTGCTCAGGAAGGATTCCTTGATGATGGCCACCTGCCAAGGATGCGTCCCGAAGGCAGAGTCGCTCCCTCCTACGATCCTGTTGGTCCTCGTGTACGTCTCCCCGCACCCTGTGGACACACAGTGGAGTTAGATATGCAGTGTGCGCGTATTCTGTGTTTGCACAACCTTATCTCTCTCCCTCACACACAGAGTGATGTGCGATATACTCATCACAATGCCAAACCTACACTCAGTGACCTGGAACATTTCAACCCTAATATTATTAATAAAGCTCTCAACTATTACACACGTTTTTTCATACTTCATGATTGTTAGGCTATCAGTATGGGTGATCAGTGAGGGATGAGACAATCACAATAGACTGTGATATTACGATGTTCATATATTCTTGAAAATGTTTCATCTAAGTTTGCTACGTGCACTAATTCTAAATATTACTATGAGTATGTATTTATTATAATAACTATTTCAAGCGTGCACGATTAATATAAAAAATTATCAGTTACAAAATCAAATTCAATAACGTTTCGTTAAAAAAATCATGACTATTTTGTCATTCAATAAACGACACAAGAATATGGAGAAAAACAAGAAGAAAAATTAAAAAGAAAAAAGTGAAAGTAATAAATGGGTCTCTTGTCCACCAAGAAAATGAAAGTAAACTACAGGATCAGTCCTGAGACTCTTTAATGTCATCCTCTCATCCAGCTCTTCTATCATCCACTCCCTGTCACCTCAGATGACTGGTCCAGCACCATGAAGCCAGCGGTCGCTGCTACCGTGACCTGCCATGGGACCATCAGCTGAATGGGTCGTCTCATGACAAAGACCCGTGACAGGTGATTTTTCCAGCGAATACAAAAAACTCTCAGTTCCCCAACAAGTCCATTCCTCCCACTAAAATGTCACGTCTCTTCCCAAGCTTCATCTCTTTCTTCCCTCAACACTCCAATCCCAAAATAGGAAACCGGTTTCCTTCCCAGTGATTAACATTAAATTGATCTCCCACCAAAAAAATGCTGACAAGGACTACAAATAAGAGGTATGGACTACAAGAATACTGGAACGTCCCTAATTATGCAGAACATTTCTACAAGGAATCACCTAGGATGGGAAAAGGCCCAAAATACTTCTTGTTCATTATATATTAATAAAAACTAATCCTGATCGAGGAAGATTCCAGTGAAAAGTCACTTACAATAATAGAAGTGTCGAAAAAATAGTCAGTGATATTTAACATAGATCTTTTATTCCACAGTGACTTTTCTAATTTCAATTACACAACCTCCGTTATTTTGTCATTTCGTGCAGGGAATTAACAGTGCGTTCATTTTATGTCGGAGTTACCGAGTGATATTACGTAAAGATAATCATAAAAATTATTTAGTTTGTGGTTCTCATTTGCATTAATATAAAACCCCCTTCACACACACACAACTAATACGCACGTTACAAGAATATTCTTTAATATATGACCCACAATTTATACTGTAATAAAGAGAAAATGTGGTGTGTGTGTGTTAGACGATGTCAGATAAATTTCACTGATAATAAATTATAATAATACATCATAATAGCAACTATAAATAATATTTGTAACAACGTTCATGAGCACCAGGTAACCAGCTAGTACCACTGAGCGATGCACAGCACCTGGGCGTCCAGAACGAACTAAGCGCTTTGTTTTACCCTCATTTGTAGCCTGTTTTCCCAGTCATACCAGACAAAGAAACATGGGCGGAGGGAACTGTACGAAATTAGAGAACTTGAACTAGATGTTCGTGCAGTTTTTCTGGACAGTAATACCCGTAGACTTACACTTTTATTTCTTATACTTAGTAAATCGGCAAAATAAAAAAAAAGTGATGCAGAGGATAATTTTAAAGTCAAAGAGATAAATGAATGGAGTAAACTGGTGTCAAAAGTGAACAGCAGACAAAAACAAATAACACTGAAAGGAAAAGCATCACTTCCATAAAGGGTTAATAATTAGTAGTGGTAGAATTTACAAAAATAAAAAAATCTAAAACCGTAAAGAATAAAAAGGTATAATACTGGAATGATACACAAATAACCTGCACTTGGAGCGTAGTTCAGGGTTTTTCCATTAAAATTTGCTAACGTTATTAAATCGCTGCCGTCATTACCAATTTTCAATTATTTTCTTTTGCTGTTATCAATATAAGTAAGTTTATTCAGGTATACACAAATACATTTACATAGATTCTCATACATAGCAGCATATGTATAGAGAACCCAGGATAACCCAAAAAGTCAGACAGAGTGACTTATTTCCATTGGGGTCCTTTATCATTTTGCAATCATGGCCTACTGAATGTGAAGGGCAATAGTGTGCAAATAAGCGACATTCTGGATTACCTGTAACGCTCTTAATTTAGACACTGCAAAAGCGATGAGGCTGGTCATACACTGCCTGTTTAAGGAACACAGTTAGCAAGGGCAGAACAATGCTTCCTTACTAGAGGATTTAAAAACCATCAGCGTACACAACAGTTTATCCAGGTGGAGGTTAGTGCCACGGAGCCTCCGTCGCAAAATTGGTTAGCGCGTTCATGAGGCCTGGTCACAGACCGGGCCGCGGGGGCGTTGACCCCTGGAACCCTCTCCAGGTAATTCCTTGGATAATAATAATAATATCTTTATTTACTACAAGTACATGTACATGGTATACAGGCCTAGCTGACATCAGTGACATACTACTATATAGAAAGTCCCTTGTTATGCTGAGCATTTCGGGCAGATTAGGTCAGTGTCCTAGGATGCGACTCGCACCAGTCGACTAACACCCAGGTACCCATTTTACTGATAGGGAACATGGACAACAGGTGTAAAGAAACACGCCCAATGTTTCTGCCCTGGCTGGGAATCGAACCCAGGCCCTCGCCGTGTGAAGCGAGAGCTTTAGCCACCAGACCACCAGAGCCACGAGAGCCTTTTACGAGAGCCTTTTACTATCAAGGCATCCTTTCCCCGCCTATTGAAGGGTTACGTTTTGGAGGGCATAGAAATCGACGTGCAAGACTCCCAAGAAAGTAAAGTAGTATGACTTATTTCTGTTGGGAACCTTCAGGTACTCTCTTTACCGGAATATGACCCACAACACTCGAGTTCTGAGAACCATCACAGAACCAATCGAGAATCAACCTAGCGTGGTTTGTACAAACTGCATTTTACAACTTAAGTGCTGTGATCAAATCTCAACTCACTATTTATTGTACTGCGATAAGGGGCAGGGTTAAGACTAACCCATATATATATCTGACCCCCCATGTGAGAAGAGCCTCCGTGGCACAATTGGTTAGCGCGTTCGGCTGTTAACCGAAAGGTTGGTGGTTCGAGCCCACCCGGGGGCGATAGTTTTTTTTTTTTTTTTTTTCCCTTACTGAAATTATAAAAACTGTCAACCAGTAACTTCACTTTACTCAAATGATCCGATAAACAGAGACAAATCGTTCTTGATATCGATGGAGACTACCAGTGTTATGGTATCAGTAATACACAAATAATAACCCGCACATAGGAGAGGAGCTTACGACGACGTTTCGATCCGACTTGGACCATTTACAAAGTCACACTGTAAATGGTTCTATGTATGGGTTGTGTATTGTTCCAGTCACAGTCAACCGAATTATTCGAGCACAATCCAATTATCCCTAGAGTACATAGTGTAAACACTCTTCCAGTGTTTCGTTGCATTAATTTTTTAGAAGCAAATGTAAATGATGCATTATTACTGCTACACTTTCCATGAACAACACCCGGACGCCTCGAGGAGAGGAATGAACCCGTGTAATTGTCCACGTACGTAAAGGGAGAGAAAACCTCTTAACAGTAGTTTTATTTTTCTGTGTAAATATAGAGAAAGGCGACACTATGACCGGGAAGCCAGCGGAAGACCTCGGTCAGATGACTAAAAGCTCCAGTGGCGGGTTATCATGACTAAGACCGGCTTCAGGAAACACTTGTGCTGTTTCATGACAAACTTTACCTAGCCTAACCTATGACGAGAGATTGGCGGTCCAGATCACTCGGTGAGGGTTGGTCAGGATTAGATAATAGACGAGGAGAGAGAAGAGAGATGGGACGTCAGTCACAGTGGTAATAATGAGATCATTATGAAGTTGTGGGAGTGGAGAAAAAAGATATAAAGGAACCTCTACTCTAGAAGCTGAATACAAGTCGGGGCCCTACATTTCTAAGGAGGCTGGCTAGAGGTGGATGCTAGAGACCCAAGTGGAGGTAGGAGTAGAGCTACTTAACGAAACACCTAGAAACTAAATTCAAATATGAAGGGATAGTGAAGAGAGTTATTTAATGTTCAGAAGAAGAAGAAATCAGGTATGTCCAGGATTCGGAACAGATTGAAGAAGACCTTGTTCGAGGATATTTGCTTTTACATGCTTGCTCTCTTAAAAAGGGATACCCTTTTCAGTATAACAATTGGGCACTAATGTAAATAAAAGGGATGATCTATATAATAGAAAGAAACTGCTAACTGAAGATAATTCTTAAGTCTCTACTTTGCAGATGCAATACTGCCTGACGAACATTATTCCACTAGACGTCAAAATACCAGCAGCTTCTAAGGATAACTTTCAATTCGTTAAGCATATATCTGTAGTGGGCAATCAACTGCTATAATCAGGACAGACAAAAGATTCGGCAGTGACAGACTAGTCTTCGGAATCGATCACTCCCTGCATACTTCTCATACTTTAAAAGAACCTACGGTAGAGCACAGGTTTGTGGGTTCAATGCAGTTAGTAATATTTACGAATCCTGACAGAGGTGTTAACATTAACTTGAGGGGTAGTTTATGTGCTGTGAACATGAGCCATGTTTAGTCCAGCCGAAGTTTGCCATCATCTACTAATATCCCTTAAGTATTTTGACCTTGAGTCGTGCACAAAGTTCTTTACATTTTACTAAAAACAGACAAGTGGCAACGAGGACCAGCGGAAGGACTTCTGGAAACAGGAACTTTGTTCTTACCGGTTTGAGTGAGTAAGTGTGTATTTACAAACAGGACAACGGGATCTACTGTTCCACAACGGTGATTAGAAAACAGCTGTAGCAATTTAGAAGAACCCGGGCCAAGGTTAGAAAAATACAACGATTCACTGAGCGCAAGGTATGGTTTCCTCCCTTACATAATCTCTTGAGTGGAGGTGTTCAGAATTACCTTCCTCTTACGGACGATGTTTACCGTGGGGGAGCAGTTTTTTCTGGTCCCGCGCCAGAGACAAGTCGTGCATGGAAAACCCTGTCCAGGTGAACAGTGCTGACATAGTTATAACACATTGGTATGCCCAAGACACCCAGCATTGCTTTCACTAACAGTTTCATAGATCAAGCCACATCATTAAAGGCAATGTTAATCTCGTTAACTTTTCATTTGTGGCAAAGGGCGAATGTATCTTGGTTAGATTCCCTGGCGGGAAGAGACCTACGAGTAGATCTCCTTACACCTGAAGCCTATGTTCACTCAAATAATTATTTAAGTGTCGGGCAGCTGCTGTGGATGGCATCCTGGGGAAGATCCGGAAGGACCCCAATTGTAATTAAACAAACTGCTCGACTTTCTTGGATTATTCTGGGTTAGTAACCTTCTTGAATAGAAATTAGAAATAACTAAAAAATCTTACTGGAAAGATGAATTATGAAAATGGAAAAGAATGAGTGTCGCTATGACCTTTCACATCATGCTACAGAGTGATAATATCCCAAGGTATTGTTTTACTGTAGTTACGCACTGAGCAAGAGAAAAACTGTTACATAGCGAGTAGCATCCAACGAAAGTTCTAACTGAAAGAACGATATAACTCTGACCTCGGCTGCGGTTCTTGTTTACAGAGTGGGTCTTCCGTGTCTTATCTTCTTGCAACTGCTGCAACGAGAAAACTGAACAGGACGATATGAAGACTATTGTTTATTTTGTAACCAGCATAAACAAACCGCACTATGGATACCTTTTACTGTGCACTTCAATACTTCCAGCAATACAGTAGTTTTCTCGCACTTTCGCCCAGAACGTGACTTGCAGTAGAGCTAGTTTTACACATGTATGCTATACAGTAAGACTTAGGACTGAGAAAGCCGACTACAACTCAGATGCCTATTTTTACTGCTTGGTGAAAAGCGTTGTGCTGAGGACTTTTCTGAAGACACATTCCCGGTAGATAATTACCGTGGTGGAATTAAGTTAAATTTTGTAAGCAGCAGCACTTTAAATTCGATTTGCGAATTATACATAGTTATGAAACACACATGTATTACATTATAATGAAATAAATCACGAAATCACTTGGAAATTCACATTTTTTCAGTTATATATATATATATATATATATATATATATATATATATATATATATATATATATATATATATATATATATAAACACATCAGCCGTTTCCCACCCAGGTAGGGTGGCCCGACATATATATACATATGTCGTGCAGAATAGGTAAAACTTGCTATTCTGGCTTAAATAGCAATCCTCTTCTTGCCGAATAAGGCAATCAAAAATTTGTGTATGTAATAATTTTGCAAAAATAATTCTGAACCAAACAAAAAATATATATTACACTGAGTTTATTATTAAAGTATTGTAAACTTATCTAAAATATATTTAGTTTGATTAATCTAAATTAAATTGCGCATGTTATAAGGTTAGGTAAGTTTTCTAAAAAATTTTGGTACAAAATTATTAATTTTTTCATTAACATAAACGAAAAAAAAATCTCTAACGTATAATAGAAAATTTTAGAAAGGACTTAATTTTAAATGATTTCTTGCTAATTGACCAGTTTTACCTTTTCGGCACGACATTATATACATATATATATATAAGATGGGGTCCACCTCTGGTACAAATTGTGTGTGTATATATATATATATATATATATATATATATATATATATATATATATAGTCGTGCCGATTAGGTAAAACTTGCGGTTTTGGCTTAAATAGCAACGCTCATCTTGCCATACAAGACAAGTGAAAATTTGTGTATGCAATAATTTCGCCAAAATCATTCTGAACATAACGAAAAAAATATATTTCATTGTGTTTGTTTATTATTAAATTAACGTTAACGTATCTAAAATATATTTAGTTGGGTTAGACTAAATTAAATTGCGCTTGTTGTAATAAGGTTAGGTAGGTTTTCAAAGTTTCTCTTGGTACAAAATTATAATTTTTTAAATTAACATAAATGAAAAAAAATATATCTTTAAACGTATAAGAGAAATTTTTAGAAAGGACCTATTTTTAAATGAGTTCTTGCTAATTGACCAGTTTTACCTAATCGGCACGACATTATATATATATATATATATATATATATATATATATATATATATATATATATATATATATATATATATATATATATATATATATATATATATATATATATATATATATATATATATATATATATATATATATATATATATAAAGTACAGTAGCATGTGCGTGAGTGAATAAGCGTGCGCATGTATTTATAAACGGGTATGTGTGTGCATAAGCGTGCGTAGGTAGCTTACGCATGTGCGTGTGGAGTGACTCGGATCACTGAGTCAGCCTTGGAGTTGACGGTAGAAAAGGGGGTCAAGGCAAGACATGAAGTAGGGAGAAAGGTATAATCGTGAGAGAGAGAGGTTAAGAAGGAAGGAAGGAGAGGAGGGGAGGGAATTTGAATATTTACATTCATCTGTGATTAATAATGTTAATTAACTTTTGTACTTTAAAAGAAAAATATTCCCTCGTAAATTTTAGTTTAACCTAAACACACTGTGAAGAAGCCACTGACAATGTTCATGCATTATAGCAGACGCTCTCCCTCTCTGAACTAAATATTCCATAAGCTCTACAGCTGCTGATTAAAGCCATTCTACGGAATGCTGGGCATAGCCGTCACGGGTCGACATAGAAGAATTTATACAACCCAGGATAAGAAGTGTTTAGAGCAGGACACTCGTGCCTCTCATACCAGAACATAGTTTGCCCACGAAAATGCTAACATGATATACACAGATACCTGGAGGTCGTTCCGAAGGTCGACGCCTCCGCAATCCGATCCTTGTGTAATTCTTACGTAAGTGCGATGGTGGCGTAACAGAACACAAAATACACATGAAGACGCAATAAATGGATCAGTGGCAGACAAGTATTTAATTTTAAACACTCACCCAATGAGTAATAGTAAACAAAGTGAAATCAAAGGTCTTAAGCTAACAACGACACCTCTGAATCTATCCCTTCCGTCATATCATTCTCACATACCAGAAACAGCACCGGACCTATTACTTACCCTTGTGGAACCCCACTCGACACATACACCCACTCCGACACCTCGACTCTGGGACCACACAGTCTGATCCAGTGGACCACAGTCTGATCCAGTGGACCACACAGTCTGATCCAGTGGACCACACAGTCTGATCCAGTGGACCACACAGTCTGATCCAGTGGACCACACAGTCTGATCCAGTGGACCACACAGTCTGATCCAGTGGACCACACAGTCTGATCCAGTGGACCACACAGTCTGATCCAGTGGACCACACAGTCTGATCCAGTGGACCACACAGTCTGATCCAGTGGACCACACAGTCTGATCCAGTGGACCACACAGTCTGATCCAGTGGACCACACAGTCTGATCCAGTGGACCACACAGTCTGATCCAGTGGACCACACAGTCTGATCCAGTGGACCACACAGTCTGATCCAGTGGACCACACAGTCTGGTCCAGTGGACCACACAGTCTGGTCCAGTGGACCACACAGTCTGGTCCAGTGGACCACACAGTCTGGTCCAGTGGACCACACAGTCTGGTCCAGTGGACCACACAGTCTGGTCCAGTGGACCACACAGTCTGGTCCAGTGGAAAACACAATCTGGTCCAGTGGACCACACAATCTGGCCATCCAATAACAATACTCGCAGAAGCTCTCTATATGGAAATTGACGAATCACTCCATTGCGTTTTCAATGGTAAACAATACACAAATATCTTCGAGGACAAAGCAATAAGAGTGTAAATTATATTTTCAACTATTTCGCTGTGAAAGAAAAAAATAATGCTTAATATTTGGAAAAGTGAAAAAATGCACTCTTAAGCCACTTAAGGAGGGTTAGGTTAAATGTAAGAGATCAGGAGGAAACAATGTTAGAAGTCTACAGTCATGAAGAGAAGGGTTAAGGAAGCATAGCATAGCAAGAACCTTCCAATCAAATGTGATAAATGATTAAGAGAACCGAAAAGTTGAAGAATGAGACTTGTGCAACAATTGGGAATCTTTGTGCTACACTTAAATAGCAGTAGCTTGAGGTACCTCCAAACTAATACTGATGAAGCCACTGTGGGGCGAAACGTTTTCTCAATAAAGATTCTCAAATACCGCACAAGTGTCTCATTCTTCAACTTTGAAAGAAATGCAAAATTAATAAAGATGTTTTCTTTAAGATACTAGTACTGTATACCAGAAGTTCCATTTAAATCATGTAAAAATAGCAATACTGGAGATTTTGGATTTTTTTTTTTTTTGCATGCTGTGGGATCCAACAGAGTGAATGATCTGGAAATCAATCAGGAGTCCCTGGGTCTGAGACTGGACCACGCAGCGATAACTTCAAAATACCACGCATCGCCGACCCCATCGGACCCTCTACACTCTTCATATATACCATTTCTTTCATCCCACTGACAGTGTCCTTTCACAGGTCCATCGCTCTTGCATCTTGGTACTGAAAGTACCAAGATGCAAGATAGCACCAAGATGCAAGATAGCACCAAGATGCAAGATAGCACCAAGATGCAAGATAGCACCAAGATGCAAGATAGCACCAAGATGCAAGATAGCACCAAGATGCAAGATAGCACCAAGATGCAAGATAGCACCAAGATACGCTCTTTATTTTGCCTCGAGTCTTGCTGACCCTTCAACTGTAACATGCAGTCCTGTTTAAATACATTTCCTTAATACTCCTTCCTACTGTAATATCCAAGTATTAAATAATTTGCTCGATGGGGGTTTCAGTAAGACTGAATTACCTTCAAAATTCTGAGCTTCACCGATAAAAGAATGTACTGGACGTACAGTGAAGTGGGTGCTGTTGGCCACAGTGAAGTGG
This sequence comes from Cherax destructor, assembly GCA_009830355.1. NCBI lineage: Eukaryota > Metazoa > Arthropoda > Malacostraca > Decapoda > Parastacidae > Cherax > Cherax destructor. Next base: position 15,521 of record WNWK01012572.1, read on the forward strand.
GTGCTGTTGGCCACAGTGAAGTGGGTGCTGTTGGCCACAGTGAAGTGGGTGCTGTTGGCCACAGTGAAGTGGGTGCTGTTGGCCACAGTGAATCACCAGCTATTGGCCATTATGAACCAGCTGCTGTTATTACATAATTTGTCAAGTGACGCAGCCCAAGAGACGGAGTTCAACCCATGGAAGCCACAGTTAGGCGAGAGAGGAATGTAACTGCAGTACCGTTACTCACATAAGCTTCGTTATTGGAATTAACTCTAATACGAGTTAACGGTGACGAGTATTTGGGGAGCGTAAGGGAAGTGGTTTTTTTTTTTTAGCAGGGCAGCGGGATGAAGAGAGGCGAGAGGGGAGTGGGAGAGGGGAGTGGGAGAGGGGAGTGGGAGAGGGAGAGGGGAGTGGGATAGTGGAGAGAAGAGAAGGTGAAAAGGAAGAAAGGAAAATAAAAAGGGATAAAAATAGAGGAAAATGTTAAGGTGGAAAAGTGGAATGGATGAGAGATAAGGAAGAGTTGTAGAGGGAGAAAAGGGAAGGTTGGAGAGAGAAAATAGACGGGAATAAAGAGAGAGAGAGGGGGAAGTGGGAGGGAAAGGGAGTGCCCACCCCGTTATCGTGATTGTGGTGGTTGTGGTAGGAAAGGGAGTGGACGTCAAGGCGTTGTCTACTGGTTGTTACCATGTGGACCGGAAGTAAATAACACGCTTGCTCACCCACGTGTACACACACACGCACACACATAAACCACGCCCGAACCTGCGACACACACACACACACACACACTTGAATCTATGATGCAGAACTCGCAAATCAGCATGTTTACAAAATGACAAGAATGAGAAGGAATGATGAACCGGTGAAGTTAGACCTTGTTGTCACTTCCAGCAAGAAAGACCTAGAAACTGAATATGAAATGCCCATGAAAGTAAGTGATCACGGATTTGACTTTCTGTTACTTGGTGAAAATGAACATAAATAAATTCAGGACAATTCATCCAGGAAGTGACAAAAACATTTCAATTAGAAAGTGCAAAAAGTGACAAGACAGTTCTGCACCAACCTGCGGGGATAAACTGGCACTTGACAAAGTGAACCCATGGTTCAGTCATCAATGAAAGGAAGCAAAATTATGAAAGACAAGCGTGGAAAGAGTGCAGATGAAAGCGATCCCAAGAGAACAAGGAACTTAGCGGAGCCGGAGATTTTTATCCTCGGGTAAGAAGGGTAACTGAAAAAAAATATTAAAATGTCAAGGAAAACCCAGTAATAAACAGCCTCATCAAATAGAAACTTACAATATATGATCAAGTGATAACACAGATCGAGGTAATGAAAATATTGATAAAAGATGCAGGAAGACTTGACCATGTTTAGGAATGAATTAATAGAGGTTTACTAGAATTAAGCCAGAACAAAAGTATTTTTTTATATAAAACTGGTAGACGGGGAAGATGAAGAAGGAATATCAGGGTTAAAGCTCACAGACACAGTAAAAGAGGCGCCTAAATATATCCATTTCCTCAAACCGGCGTCCCCCGAAGTGCGAGAAAATACAGCCGTACTAGTAGCCCAGGTTGAGCTCAATCAAGAGTGGCATTCAGTAACCTTGACAAAGACACGTTCCATATATACCTAATCTCGTATATGAAACTCTTTCTTGAGAATGCATTGCTAGTGAGGTATAAACTTCACCTAGTAAACCACACTGAAGCCCGAAAAGTTCAGAGAGACCATCCAGATTGGCGATTTAAATAAAGAGAACTAAGAATGTAGAAACAATGAGTTAGGTCTCCCGTCATTGACAGAATAAGCTTAGAAATGAGCCATACGTACTGAGTGCCGGATGTGCAAGGATTATCTCTTCACGAGGAAGTAACAAGAAGGCATGGTTCAAAATTACACTCAAACGAGTCACTTGGAAATCAGAAAACTATTTCTTCAAAAATATAGCGAGTTGATGTGGAATGAGCTAAATGTCTGGAGATGCAAGCTCCAAACACTGGGTCAAAACTAGAACCACATCCGTTGGTCCAAATTTCTGAAGTGAAACCAAGTGGTTAGGTTAGGTCAGGAAACATTGTTTCCTGACGGGGGTCTTAGTCATATGACGACCCGCCATTGGAGCTTCTGGTCATCCGATCGAGGCCTTCCGCTGGCTTACCTGTCCACCCCTTTAAAAATTTTGGTTATAATTACAACCTATATATAAACCAAGAGATACAGGTTCCGCCCCGCTCCTCACCGTTCCCATTTCCTGCAAGGAAAAATTGCATTTAAAAAAAAAAAACATATGCACAATCACAAGTACACAAGGACAGTTTTATACAAAGAACTAGGTTTCAGCCAGGCAGAAACAAACAAGGGTCATTACTCCTTTATAATAAACACGTACGTTGCACACGTTATACTAGAAAACCCTCATTACCACAACACACCAGAGATAGAAGAAAATACAAAGAAAAAGGAAAAATAGAAAAAGACAGAAAAATAAAGGAAAAAAAAGAGAAAAAAGAAAAAGACAGAAAAAGAAAGGAAAAAAAGAGAAAGATAAAAAAAAGAAAAAGACAGAAAAAGAAAGGAAAAAAGAGAAAGATAAAAAAAAAAAAAAAAAAGGAAAATAGTATAGAGACAGAAAAATAAACTTGTTCAGACTGAAAATAACCATCAGGCAGCTACCTCTGAGTAATGCCACGAGATCTGCTCTCTCAAGGCACCGCCATGACTTAACTCACACACAAAATACCTAGATTCAGTACTAGATGTCATGCAACGCATTTGAACATGATTATTGCTATTACACGATGACTGTGGCAGTTCAGAACAGATTCCTGTAGGATATACAGACCTTCGTAGGACAGAGGGTACTCTAGGATATGTAGGATACCATAAGACACGTAGGTTATATTATATACACACTTTCACAGGATATTTACGCTACCAAAGGACATACAGGCTACCATACGATATACAAGCTACCATACGATATACAAGCTATCATAGAACATTTCTAGAAGTCGAAACAGCCGACACTTTATGTTTAGTCTGTAAAACGTGCTAAACCTGTGTTTATCATTCAGCTTAAAGACCAGTTAGGTCAGGTAAGACTCGTCAGGACCCAGGGAAAGAGTTTCCCGATGACCCGCCACTGGAGCTTTTGGTCTTCTAACCGAGGCCTTATGCTGGCTTACCTCTCCATCCCCTTAAAATTTGAAATTAATAATTAAGCTAGTGGTCATGCCATTTCCAGGTAGTGAAATGAATTAAATCATGGATTCATAAACCTATTTTGGGTTGCGTCTCACTGTCGCAGTTGGTCATCACACCCTCCCTCCTCCCCTCTTTCATATAAAATTCTAAATGTAAAAATTAAAATCTTTATTTATTTAAACAGAAAAGTGAGAAACCAGCTTTAGTTCTTATCTTAATTACGTTTAAGGGGCAAATAGCAACCCCTTTCTCCTGGAAATTACTCCCGCGATCCCCTAGGGGGTAAGCCCACCATGGTCAAGAATCGCTGAATTAGAGAATGACGGAAGATATTTAATTGGTAATGACAAATAGGTAATGACAAATGGGTGTCAAGCAAGTATTACACACAAGCAGCGACGTAGCCAGATCCAAACCACAATGATCGATTTATTTTTGCCGTGAAGAGGTACGAGCAGCTGCCTTTCCCACTGAAGAGAATGCAATACACGACCAAACTCTCACCATCAATCTATATTTGACGACGTGTTGTTACCTGGAGACCTGATGCTGCAAGATCTTTTGCTCTTTGCGGCAACTGCCACGTCAAGATGATGTCATTGTTCATCAGTGGCAAAGGCTGTGTTATGCTCTAATATCCTGAGACGCTTAATGACTTTATTGAATAAAAAGTCACAATACCGTGACTGGAACAATGTACAAACTTATGACGACATTTAGGTCCAACTTGGATCATTAGAAAGTCGCACTGAAGCTAGAAGGGAAGGACGCCAGAATATAATATATATGATATATATATATATATATATATATATATATATATATAATTATCATATATACACACTAATATATACCTCTACCACCACAAGTACTACAACCACTACTACTACCTCCTCCTCCCGGTCTATCACTCCCTTTCCCTGCCCACTCTCGTGCATATTCTGGCCTCTCTTCCCTTTTCTAGCTTCATTGTGACTTGTTAATGGTCAAAGTCAGACCGAAACGTCGTCATATGCTTGTGTCTCCTAAGTGCGGGGTTATCGGTGTAATGACTAATTGGTCTGCATGATTCTTTTTTAATTTACATTGATATTTTTTTTTGTCGTCCTAAACGATGCAATATTTTATCTTTTATTATAGATGTCTTGAGTTATTTGTTATTGCAGTTAAGGTAATTAGTTAAGACTTACTAGTAAACATTTTACTTCTAATTTTAATGATCGAGGCGACATTTGCAAGTTTTCACTCCTGCAGGACCTTACCACTTTTAAAAACTTCTAAAGATATTAATGGACTAATTACACTACATTCGTCTTCAGTATATATGGAGAGCGCTGGTCAATCGCGTTTCATTAATGTTTTCCCTAACATTTTATCACTACTGTTGACTCGAGCAAAATTCTGAGTCACTGCTAATGTACCATCGTAGAGCAGAGGTACTAGAGAATGTACCATTGTACTGAAGGGGGTACAGGTGTGGCTACTGTACCATTGCGGTGAAAGGGTGTGGAAATTCCATTTCGTGGTACTAGGCTTCAGGGGTACACACATTCCACCTGGCTCACCCGACATCGCACCAACATGACTGTTCATACATTGTTATGGAATGACAATTGATGTGTTCCTTACTGTTTGATAAAAACGCTTGCAAAATGCTGCAACTAATGATGCCAATTGTTCGTCAAAAACTGGCACTAAAGTTGGTGTGTTTCAGTTGGACCAAAAAGCCAGTGATTATATTTACTTTATTCAAGGCTGACGTCTGATAGGGAAGTGTTACACGGAGAATGTCTTAGAAAAAAGCAATGCGCACATTCTCTCTATTTTGTATTTATGTACCAACGTTTCACACTATAATAACAGCGCTGCTCGAGTGTTTACCTACGCCACTAATGCCAGAGAACGGTACAGGTAATTTTAACTATTGCCAGAGGACGGCATTACAGAATAAAGCAAAACACCGAGTCATTTTCACGAATGCACTCAAGTTGTCCCTAAATGTGTTAAGTCTTTATTGGCTTCGTATCTCAAAGCGTTGATGAATATGTCCTGAACTTTTAGTGATAACTATACACCAATGTTATTCTTAGAAAAAGTTGTAAAAATGTTCGAAGCTGTGTGAAGGGAAAAAAGAATAATTTTGATTATCTGCTTTCCTAACTAGAAATATGCACAAAATATTGACGGAAACTTGCTGGCATCAAGTATCTAAGCATAATTGGTACGTCGTATTCAAGACTTTGAATTCCCACGTTAACGTATGACAAGAACAGACCACAAATACCTTGTGTGTCATCAACACTGTCCTTGGTAAATGGAACGCTTCGACCTTGTCCTAACCTTACCAAAAAAAAGGTGTTTTTTTTTTCTAATCTTTCCTCAGGAATTACCATGGAGTCAGCAGGTTGTCCTTGTAAGCATATAGTTACCCTTCCCACAGATCACGGACAGTGTCCTTATGAACGCCAGCGCTCGTTCCAGCGATTGCCAGACACTTGTAAGTAGATCATGGACGGTGTTAAGAACAGAGCTAGGTATTGTCCTTGTACTGATGCTATACATCAATGGAAACAGTCATCCTATATTTTAACATGTTTTTTATATAATTCCTTCCTTACTATCTCCCTGCTTCGGCCTTCTAAACTACCCACTCTATTATAATTTTAGTTTCCACCCTACATTCCTTCATTCGTTTCTTTATCATTTCTTCTTCCATACTTCTTGAATTCAGTTGTGCATTCACTTAATCAGTTATTTCTGCAAAACTGTTTGTAGTGATACACTAGATAGTTATGATGATTATCAAAGTTAAATAATTTATATAAAATATTTAATGAAACTGACTTTTTTATGTTTATGCAGAACGAACTCTTAATATTTTCACATAAATAATATGTAACGTTATATCAGAGAAGAAACTACTTTTTCAGTTCGATGAACGTATAAAAAAAAATTTGGGTCCCTCTTTGTTTGAATGCCAAAGCTCTTAAATTTAGCCCTTACTATCTCGTGCCCGGCCCACATTGGCTCTCTGGCAACTCTGGCAAGTACCAGAAAGGCTGCTACCTAAATGAGCCACTGGGCCAGCCCAGTTCAAGATTTAAAAAAAACTACAGAAAGAAACTTAATAATATAGTATCTATAATTCTACAAGTAGAAGGGATATAGGCCTAGCTGATATCAATGACATACCACTACATAGAAAGCCGCTTGTTATGCAGAACATTTCTGGCAAATTAGGTCAGTTTTGTCCCAGGATGCGACCCACACCAGTCCACTAACACCCAGATACCTATTATTACTGATGGGTGAACATGGAGAACCGGTGTAAGGAAACACACCCAATATTTCCACCCTTGCCGGGAATCGAACCCGGACACCTCACCGTACGAAGTGAGAGCTTTTGCTACAGGCCACGGGGCACCGTCGAAAATTAACATATTATGCAAATACTATAGGAAAAAAAATATAATATATATATATATATATATATATATATATATATATATATATATATATATATATATATATATATATATATATATATATATATATATATATATATATATATATATATATATATATATTATATATATTATCATCCTCACTATTATCTCTATTTTTGATCAACATTTATGGCCAAACAAACACTGCTGGAGCAACAACTGTGAAAAGCATCTATGATAAGCCATGAACTCAGACATACAAATGGAGAAAGCATTGTCCGTCAGATCTACTAGATTATTGACTAGAATTCTATGTCCTTTCTCTCTGAGGTTCATTTAAGGCTCATTTCTAACAGTTGTGCTGGTGAAACATCGAAAATTTTGAGTCAGAGGTGAAAGACAGCAGGTGGTGGTTTATCCCTCCATGCAAGGGTAAAAAGTGGGCCGGTCTGTTTTCAATGCCAGGACCGAAATTTAGCCTCAATCCGACCCTAGCCAATAGGAAAAGGGTTATTTAAAAATCTATCACAGAAAGGTAAATAGTAAACAGAGCGAGAACCAGTCTGAGCAAAGTAGAAAGTTCAATACCGCAAGGCACGCTGCTGGAGCCACTGCCATCTCTCATCCTCACACCAAACTGACTTAAAACATTTACCGAAGCTCGGTATTATCATTTGCTAACGATACCAGAGTAACAATGAAAGTTACCTCAGCAGAATACACCCATAAAACTTCAATCAAATCAGGAAAATCCTTCCACTCGCTGGCAAACAAAAACGATGTGCAAATGCAACAAATTCCAACTGTGTTGATACGGAAGTCACAAATTCACAGAGAACCTTAATACAATAAGCCAGCAGAGTAGAAAACGCATATAGGCATTTTTTTCTAGAAAGGCAAGAGCATGTAAACGACCCCGAATTATCACCATACAAGTTATCACTTACATTGAGTAAACGTACATGGTTCTCTCCAGTAAATTTTTGAGTTTAATTAATAATAACCAGGTGATAAATGTTATTTATATCAATCAAAAATGGAATTATTAGTGTCAATTCGATGCGATTCATACGAATTTGCCATAAAACTGAAAGTGAAAGGTATGCTTCGTTAACATTCTGCGTTGTGTTTATTACGTAAGGCTTCTTATGCTACCGGATGGTCTCCGGGAGGTAAAGTACGAAACAATGAGAGTGGAGAATCGTAAGGACGAAACTCCAATGATACTAGCCCGAACACTCGACTATGTGGCCGAGACGGGAGGGTGTGTTTTGGACGTTGCTTAACACACTAATGCTCCTGGGTAAAGTGAAAGTGCTTCACACAGCTACACATACATATATTACCACGATTTGTTTTTATGCATTATGTTTTGTGCTTTTTCCAAAAATAGTACGAGAAACAAGGGAGGGGGGGGAGGGGGGATGCCCAATCTAACGCTGGAGTTTGGTAAAGATTTATCATGAGAGATTATAGTAAAGCCCGTGAAACAGCGCGTTGCCGACAAGTATGAAGTCAACAAACAGTCGCAGAACACGTTTACATCCGGAAGATGTTTCGCTCTGATGAGAATATAGCCAGGTCATCAAAGCTTTACTGGGCGAAACGTTGTCACAACGTCTCTCGAATCCAATCGTGAGTTTTAATTCGCCTACATCTAACATATTACACATCCAAAGCTCTAGTAAATTCAAAAGCCTATAGTGATTACCATCAAATACATTTCTCACTGCTAATACTGACCACAAGATAGGTTTAGGCCAATGAAGTTTTGCTGACGTGCATGAAAGTCTTGCAACAAATCTCCCAAAAAATTCTTTCTCTGTCTACAAAATACCTCTACATGTCGCTAAAGAGCACAAATCTCCTCTTTGTACGCAACGCCTTCTCGCCGTCGAGTACAAGTCAGTCTCATCTTCAACCATAATTCCTCCACTTCTCGCTGTCAAAGAGGAAGTTAAAAGGAACGGGAGATGAAAGTGATATTAGAGTTGACAGATGACCAGGCGATTACCAGTCGACTGTGTAGTGAACGGCCTCAACAAATGGTTTAACTCTCACTGACTGACTCGCTGACTAACCATCTGGCTGGCTGTCTTGCTGGCTGCTTGACTAAAAGGCTTTATTTCTAATTAGCTGCTTAATCTAGCTGACTGGCTTACCTGCTAACTCTCTAACCATCTGACTGACCGCTTGACTAATTTGATTCTGGCTGACTGGTTATTTCCTAACCGGCTATTTGGTTGGCTGGCTGGCTTGATAATTTAATCATTCAATGATTCATTCCCTCACTGACTGACTCCCAAACTTCTTGGTTGGCTTATTCAGTCCCTTATTGGCTCATTAGACGAGAAACCCATCTTTTAATCCCCCAGTGTCTACCCTCTGTCCTCTCCCTCCCTCCTACTAATTCAGACCACACCTATTGAGATAAGGTGGCTAAAATACTGAAGGTTTGTCTTTCTTCTGGCTTACGAGTCATTACAATATAGACAATAGACAAGTAAACTCAACACAAGAGTTTTGGGATAGAAAACAACCGTAACCAAACCCTAGTTAGCTAAACTGAATTCATTCAACTGAGGTGCAGGTAATATATAACCACTTCTCAACAAGATGGTAATCATTTCCCAACTGGATTACGCACGATCTACCCACTACTTCCATCAGGTCTCGCCATGAAGAAACACTGTAATACAAAACAGGGCAGTTAGTCATTGCCAATGTTACCCACAAGGGTGATATCAGGATGGAACTGCACACAAGATTCCTCGCTGCAACAACTGCACGCAACAGTTTATAACGGATCACACACATGCCACAGAAGCCACGGCAAAATAACTACAAAGTTAACAGTTTTACCGAGTAAGTGTTAATACGTTCCTAGCCAAGACAATCTACCAAAATACAGCACCACCACCAATGACATACATGGCCCCCAACAATTCTCAGAATGACTGATACCCGAAGGTGACCAATCAACAATGAAGAGTACTCAGTCTACCCGAGAACGAATAATAGGTTCCCCAGATCCCACATGTTTAAAAATACAAAAACGGGTTGTGTGTGCAGATAATCTTTATCAACTTGGACAACGCTGAATAACTGACCAGGAATCGTCGACATTTGTGGCGTCCCAAACCCAAACAACTTCCAAATCCAAACTCAAACAAAGAGGTAAGAATGACCTTCAGGAAAATCAAGTGCTTCACCAGGCCACTGACATCATCCAGTCTGGGGAGGATATCAACACTTGTCCATTCTCTAAACTTCATATTTATTCTTCTCGTCATTCAACCCTCAGACTTCATCATCCCTCACTTCCATCCTCAAATATCACTCTTCACTTCCAGCTCTCTATGCCGCAATACTTAATCATTTATCCATTTCCATCCTGTTCACTCCGCCCTAGAGCATAAATAAAATCACTAAACCCTCCATTACTAAATGAGAAAGAAATCATTATTTAAACTACGTAACAAAGAGCTTTGTTCGAGAAGCCATACTGGTCTGGTTCCCAAGCCTATTTTGCTAGCATATTTCCATGTACACATTATTATTTCATTCATATGGGAATATTGGAATATTTCACTCCTAGCATCCACAGCTGGAAGCCTCCCTAACATACCACTCATACATGATCAACTCATTCGTACCTCTTTCCTCTTGATAGCTCTCCCTCAATTGTTTTTAATATCACGTCACAGGGCTCACAGCGCAGTTCCAATTCCTTGGGTCAAGATCACTTCCCTCCCGTCACGAGGTGTATGACTTGCTCGCCACAGTTACATTCACTAATTATTTTGTAGTGTCCTTGGTGTAACTTCCTGTAAGCTCCGATACAGCTCCCCAGGGGTGTACTCACCTATTTGTATTCTCCTATTTGTCGCTGCAGGGATCTAGTCATAGCTCCTGGCCCCGCCTCTTCACTGATCGCTACTAGGTCCTCTCTCTCCCTGCTCCATGAACTTTATCAAACCTTGTCTTAAAACTATGTATACTTCCTGCTTCCACTACGTCACTTTCCAGACTATTCCACTTCCTGACAACTCTATGACTGAATAAATACTTCCTAACATCCCTTTGACTCATCTGAGTCTTCATCTTCCAATTGTGACCCCTTGTTTCTGTGTCCCCTCTCTGGAACATCCTGTCTGTCCACCTTTGTCAATTCCTCGTAGTATTTTGTATGTCGTTATCATGTCTCCCCTAACTCTCCTGTTCTCCAGTGTCGTGTGTGTGTACTCACCTATATGTGGTTGCAGGGGTAGAGTCACAGCTGACCCCGGTTGGTGTATGTCTTTGGGAGAGGGGGGGGTCCACTCCCTCTCTGGCGCAGGATGGCAGCCAGACTATAATCTTTGCCCAAAATAAAGCTAATGTTTATCACCTTTCATCTACAACTGTGATATTGTGCATTCTAATAAGCAGGAGAGAAAGGAGAAAGAAGAGAAAGAGGAGAAAAAGAAAAAAGAAAAAAAGAAAAAGAAAGAGAAAGAAAGAGAGAGAACGTGTGGAAGAAATGATGAGGTGAGAGTAAGGCTTCAAACCTGCTGGTCCAAACACTAACAAGAAGGCTAGAGGAGCAGGCAGGTGCACAAGGTTACCTCACAGACTCTTGCTAATGACAAGTGTGGTGATAATACTCGCGACATTAGCACACTCACCTCTGCATCATTATTATTTGTTATATATTATTACGATTATTACTTGAGTTATTACTGGTACGTAATCAGATTTAATCGGAATGGGAGAATAACTAATTTATCGGATCAAAAGCATTTTACCAGCAACTATATCTACCGTCAATTAATGGAGACTTTACTGTAAGACTGCACACTCTGAAGTGCACAGTACGCTGTTGAGTTTTGTAATGGTTTTAATGGTGATGGGAGATGAGAGTTGTGGTGTATTGATGATCATGGTGGTGGTGATGGTGGGTGGTGGTGATGGTGGGTGGTGGTGGTGGTGATGGTGGGTGGTGGTGATGGTGGGTGGTGGGTGGTGGTGATGGTGGGTGGTGGTGGTGGTGATGGTGGGTGGTGATGGTGGGTGGTGGTGGGGTGATGGTGGGTGGTGATGGTGGGTGGTGGTGGTGATGGTGGGTGGTGATGGTGGGGTGGTGATGGTGATGGTGGGTGGTGATGGTGATGGTGGGTGGTGAGGGATGGTGGGTGGTGATGGTGGTGATGGTGGTGATGGTGATGGTGGGTGGTGTATTGATGATGATCATGGTGGTGGTGATGGTGGGTGGTGGTGATGGTGGGTGGTGGTGATGGTGGGTGGTGGTGATGGTGGGTGGTGGTGTGGTGGTGGTGGTGGTGATGGTGGGCGGTGGTGGTGGTGGGCGGTGGTGGTGGTGGGCGGTGGTGGTGGTGGTGGTGGGCGGTGGTGGTGGATGTGATGGTGATTGTGAGGGCGGCGGCGACAAATGTGAACTTTATAAACTATTTAAAGCATAAGAATGGAGGAACACTGTAGCAGGCCTGCAAGCCCATACTAGGCATGTTCTTCTCAAACCCAAACTCTCTTAACAAAAATATTTGCTAGTGCGCACCCAACTGTAAATATTGACACACTGTAATGCGAGTAATGAGTTGAGAGAATGTAGCGTGTTCGTGCAAATAGATAGGCAGTAATAAAGACCGTGGTACAAGGCAGGTAATAAATGCTGGGAGGCAAGACAGGATGTAGAAGCAGGCAGGAAGCAAATAGGCAGGCCAGGATATGCGGCAGATCAGTGAAGCAAGATGGGGAAAATTCAGAAGTTATGGTATAACAAAACCAAGAATCTGTGCAAGTGATCAACACTTTGCACCTCGCTTTTACAATCCACTACGATTTATCCACCGGTATTCCTTTTGTCGGCGTTTTCACTCGGACACTATTTTATTCCTTGGAAGTTAAAGCCTTTTGGTTTTAAGTTTTAAGCTTAGAGTCAATGACCACAGGTTCATCACACTTATTTGTCACACCAGTCTTTCAGTTCTTAATTTTTCTCTATGTATTTCACATTTCCTGTATTTTTTTTTTTGTTATAAACAATACTACTGATATTCGTCAAGCCATTGATTAATTTACCTTTCCACATTTCTACTTACAAATTTAAAGCTTCTTTTACGGCGAGGATGTTACTACTTTGACTTACACGCGTGTAAATTAATCACTATCACCTTCCGCATGAAGGTCTCTCTTCATTACATTTTAATTTATCCATCTTCACTTTACTGCATCGTCACTTTACTGCATCGTCACTTTACTGCATAGGCACTTTACTGCATAGGCACTTTACTGCATAGGCACTTTACTGCATAGGCACTTTACTGCATAGGCACTTTACTGCATAGGCACTTTACTGCATAGGCACTTTACTGCATAGGCACTTTACTGCATAGGCACTTTACTGCATAGGCACTTTACTGCATAGGCACTTTACTGCATAGGCACTTTACTGCATAGGCACTTTACTGCATAGGCACTTTACTGCATAGGCACTTTACTGCATAGGCACTTTACTGCATAGGCACTTTACTGCATAGGCACTTTACTGCATAGGCACTTTACTGCATAGCACTTCCAGACAAGATGACTACAATATAAACTTGACACTACTCATACCTTGGCTCACATTGATAAAAAAAATGTTTGAACTTATTAGACCGCTTACCTGTCATGTTGATCTTGAACTGACAATATTTACTTTTCATCAATCTGGCTATCATAATTATTTCATGGCATTTACCAACCTTTTGCTACAGCTATCACTTTTGCTGTCATAGGCACTTTACGCATAGCAGCATATAATTAACTGTCAACCTTAAATCTAATGCACAGGTTCATAGCCTGCAAATTCTTAGACAAATAAAGAGACGTGTATAGGACTTTCTAGGGTAAGGGAACTGCATAGGCACTTTACTGCATAGGCACTTTACTGCATAGGCACTTTACTGCATAGGCACTTTACTGCATAGGCACTTTACTGCATAGGCACTTTACTGCATAGTCACTTTACTGCATAGGCACTTTACTGCATAGTCACTTTACTGCATAGGCACTTTACTGCATAGTCACTTTACTGCATAGGCACTTTACTGCATAGTCACTTTACTGCATAGGCACTTTACTGCATAGTCACTTCCCAGAACAAGATGATCACAATATAAACTTGACACTACTCTTTACCTTGGCTCACATTGTAAATAAAAAAATGTTTGAACTTATTAGAACCGCCTTACCTGTCATGTTGATCTTGTACTGACAATATTTACTATCTTCATCAATCTGTTGCTATCATAATTATTTCACTGCTATCATTACCAACCTTTTGCTACAGCTATCTACTTGTTGCTGTCAGGGCCAGCTTGGTATCACGCAAGATCAGCATATAATTAAACGGTTCAAAACCCTTAAATCTAATGCCACAGTTCATAGCTGAAATTCTTAAGACAAAATAAAAGACGGTGTAGTAGGGAATTTCTAGGGTAAAGAGAGGGAAGGAAAAAAGGGGATTAGGATAGGGATAAAAGGGTTGAAAGGGATTCCATTCAGGTTAATCCGAGGAAAGGGAGTGGTTAAATCCGCTCCAGTTTCTCAGACCAAGTGTCTTCGAAGGGAGGGGCTGTAAATGTACTTGGGACTGCGATACAAAAGAGTGGGATTCGATGCGAAATGATGAGATCTTTAACGACTGGGAAACTGATTCTGCTAGGAAGGATTCTATGCTGATAAAAGAGACAGGAAATATGTTAGTTTTTCAATGTAGTTTTAAAAAAATTGGATTTTGGATCAGGCAGAAGGAATGTAGTAGATGCAAAAGAGAAGAATGATATGAAGAGTGATATATGGGGTAGGTAGAAGATAAAAAAAAGGAAAAAAAAATGCAGAGAAGTGATGAGTTATGGGAAAGAATAAAAAGAGGCTGAGAGAAATTTTTAAGATAATTTACAAAGGAGGTGGCTAAAGCAAGGAACGAGGGAGGTGGAACCTGGGAAGGGTAAGGAGGCTGGAAGGATGAAGAGCTTGGAAGGGGGTGAAAGGTGATAGATGGGAATTAAAAACCTGGAGTGTAAATACTGAATGGAGTTAAAGAGGCTGGAATGAAAGAAAGGACTTTGAAGAGGTGAAGGAACTGGAAGGGGTCGTGCTTGAAGGGGTGGTGTTGAAAGGGGTGGTACTGGAAGGTGTGAAGAGGTTGGAAGGGGTGTGGGCGTCACAGTGGCGGGCTTGGTTAAACAACTGTGGTGAAGCTAGCCAGGTATGAACACATTGGGTGAAGTAAGACTAATTGTGAAACTAAGTCTCGTGGCGAACACGGTCGATGCTCAGGTCTAGAAACATGGCTTCACAGGGTACAGATGGCGTAGACAGACACTATAATATTACTTAGAAATGTCTGCATAAAACCCATAGACATAACCCAGAAATAAGAAAGCTTGGATACTTAGACCTCCAACTGAGGTCCTCTTCACTGGAACTGGAAGTCGAATTATATATTTTTTTTTATTTTGTGTTTCTGATTTCGGGGTTTTTATCGTGCCATCAAGAAATAGTCATTACATTATTATTTGAAAATATTCAACACTTAGAATTAATAGGCGTATCTATATTATTAACGCGTGTAGCACAAGCTTTATATTTTCATCTGAAAGGCAGATAGGTCTCGCCTCGTCGTGGAGGATGATAAATTTGCCATTACGACTTAAGAGGCACGTAAGTTCTCCCGTCTGAGGTCAGACCTCAGACGGGAGAACATACAATTATCCTCAAAGATTTGTTAATTTATACCATGAATTAAGGAAAGATCCCAGACTTCACCTTACGAAAAAGACAAAGCAAATGAGATAGTAATTATGGACAAGGGAGATTACAGTGGAAAAACTAACATGTTATTAGAAGACGGGGGAACGTGGTCTTAAGACTGTGACAAGGGGCGACGATATTGGGTCTGAATTTTTGTTAATTGTTTTAGTCTCCTCCTTCAGATCTATACTTATGTTAAGCTCTAAACCTATGTGGGGGTCATCCGGCACAAGGAATGGTGGAGGCTTGATCCTCCATCCAGCAATCGCAAGAACGATACGTACCTTCCTGTTGACAATATATCAGAGAAGTGTTAAGGCACAGCTGTTCTTACGGTATTTGCAAGAACAACTTGCAACGTTTATTAGCTACAAAAAATTATAAATACATGTACAAAATGTAGCATAAAATTATCACTGTCGTATATATATATAATATAAAAGATTACGGAGTTTCATAACGCCATTTTCAGAGGACCATTGAAAGAGCTTTGGAACCAGAATAGTGACCAAATTAATGTTATTTTGTTTTAAATTGCCCGGATTACATAACCAAGATCCATTACAAGATTACAGAATCAAGATCGATATTATGAAACACAAGAAACTCCACGAAGGCCCAATCCAATTTACCCAAATGAAAACTGCATTTAAGCAATAATTAAATTTTGCAATTTTTTAGTTACTCCACAAATCACCAACACGAGACTCGTTAGTAAATATTAATTGGAATACTTAGTAATTAATGTATTATATTATGAGGAAATCTTTCATATGCTTCCAAAACATCAGGTCTGTTTAAAGATATAATAAAAATAATCATATATCTAATGTACCAAATTATAAAATGAAAATTGTAACTCACTAATTTTGCGTGTATGTGAATTATGAGACGAATAAATTGAATAAAGAAAATGCTAAAAAATCATCATCCTTGCGACATTTACTCTTAATCATCCAGTGGATGACACAATTGCGTATTATAAAAGGTTAAATAAGCTGCATTACATAGTT
This sequence comes from Cherax destructor, assembly GCA_009830355.1. Classification (NCBI taxonomy): domain Eukaryota; kingdom Metazoa; phylum Arthropoda; class Malacostraca; order Decapoda; family Parastacidae; genus Cherax; species Cherax destructor. The sequence continues at coordinate 31,980 of WNWK01012572.1, forward strand.
GCAAGGTGGCGCAAACGCTGCACACGTGTTTAAATTCCACAATGACATACGAGGAGATGTATTATTTTGGTGCATCATCACTGAGGATACGAGAGGTTAGGCCCACCCAAGGTTGCTGCATCAGTGTAATACGCGCGTGAGCAAGCACCTTGCTGTGCTTGGCCTGCTCTCCGACGCTGTCTCAAGGGTCATGGTGCATCGACACTTCATGCAGCAGACACTGTGCAGACACGCAGACCACACGAGTAACAGAAAAAAAAAAAAAAAAAACAGGCAAAGGAAGGATATGCGGTCCAGGCGTGGGATAACATTAGAAACAGTGGAGGTTCCATATTCCATCCGCGACAAAGACGTTCACCAATTCAGTACGTACTTATCTAACCGATATATAATTCAGATACAAAGTAGCAATAAGGGGAAACAGAGCAGTATATATGTGGACCAAACAGGTATAGGAGAGGACATGGATCCAAATAGTGCAATACAAACAATATATAAAAAAAGTAACAAAAATGGATATGAGGTAGAGAAGACAAAAAAAAAGATTAATTGTGGTAAGAAAAAGACAAAGAAAATAGAGCAAAATTTAGGAAGCTGAGATAATTTTAGCCGATGTGGAAGGAGCCATTAACAGACACATCAAGTGAATAAGCAGTCTTGAACGTTTCTAGTCATTTATAATTCATACGTTTGCAGACGCATCAGAAAACAAACGTGCAACACAGACGCACGAGCACAAGGGAGTAAACAAGTACATTAACATGTTTGCAGGTGAAAAAAAAAATCATGTCGTAAAGAGGAAATTCAATGGACCATAAAGTCCTACGAGAAAATTTAGATAACATTGGGAAACCGTAATAAATAGAGGCTATAAAATTAATATAGACAGGTAGAACGTGATGGAAACATGATTAATATTAATGTTATTATTATTGCATTCTCGCGGGGAAGCCGAAAAATAGAATAACCATCACGACGACGGTTATCCCCGGTTATCTTGTCTGGAAGGCGGAGTATTGACAAATATGGGTGTGACGATAACGTTTTGTCTCATGACTTTAACGAAGCTCTCGTTGAGCGTAACGTTGTCTTAAGGGCTCTGATATAATCCTCAAGACATTACACATAAGAACGGATCTGGTGCTAGTATAGAAGTGCCATCCCCAAAAACCCACAGATGTATATGACTGGTAAACTTCGGAATACCTTTCAGGTATATGCTGCATTAATGCTCAAACTAATATTATACAACACAGCGACGTGATAATGAACATATGTCAGACCAGAAATGTATAATGCCATAAAAATTTATTATTATTTTTATACATGCAATAAAATAAATATAAAAAAAAACGAAAGAAAATAACTTTTGCAGATGTCCTCGTTAGTGTTTTGCAGATATACGATAAATCAAAAGAAATTCGAAAAATAAAAAAGGATTTTTCATAGTCCAGAGACGGAACAAGTGGCCATATTTTCAAATTACGAATAAATTATGAAAAATATAAATAGTCTTTATACAAAACAAATTAAGACTGGGCGAACGTGCACTACTACGGACTAAACACCCATGACTGGAGACACTGATAATTAGAGAGCACCAGTATAGCTCTACTACAAAGAGTCAAAAACTAAATTTTGCATTCAGGGAAAGTCTGAAGCTTTAAAGTATACGTTAACATCGTTTGACAAGTTCCCTTAGTTGATATTTGTCCGTCCATCCATCCACGTCTACCCCCGTGCTAACTCTACCTCATGCACACTCCAACAACACTGTCTACTACCCTTGCTAACTCTTCCTCATGCACACTCCCTGTCTATCCATCACCCGATCCCACCTGTCTATCTACCACCCAAATACTGAACCAAACCACTTATCCATCGTTCTACCCACTTATCTATACACACGATGTCTAGAATTTCACAGAACTTCACCGCTCGCTCATTCACACACTCGTCTCACCCAGTTGCGTCAAACACTCACACAAGTTATTTTCTCACTTATCTTCCCATCGATCTCATTTACTCCCACTCCCTCACCCCTTCCCTCGTTCATTCACTCACCTACACAGCTTTTTCGTTCACCAACGTGCACTCTTCTTAACCAGTGGGCACACCAGTGGGCACACCAGTGGGCACACCAGTGGGCTTTCAAACATGGTCTCAAGTTATTTCATTCTCCTCCTATATGTTCTGGCCCCACGAGCTATATTATACTCAATGCCCCTCGCAGAAACAAGTATGTGCAAGGAAACATCGCAGACAGCAGGATTCGAACCCAAATCGGCAGTTCTCCACGAATGTAGATAGCTCCCGACCTGATATATTCTAATCCTTTTACACCGACTTTATCTGTTCACATGAACGTTCCTAGTGACTTCACGAGGTGAGGATGGGAAGGAAGGATGGGAAGGAGGGAAGGAAGGAGAGGAAACTACCTTTTCGTTTTTCCCGGAAGGTTGTTAAGGAGCATTAACTTTTAACAGTTTGGGAACTTGTGGCAATAACTCTAGCTGTCAAGAGTAATACGTTGTTTCGACACATTTTTGGCAATTTTCGAAGGAGAAACATTTTCATGGGAGCTCTGATGTGTAAAGTATATTACACCACTTAACTGACACAAAGGCACTTACTCAGCAGCTGTGAACCCCGAGCATACACCAACCTGTCCTCCTGTCAATATTAGAGGTCTGCACAGAACTCAATTTTTGCGGGCTTAAACATTTTACGAAAATCGTTTTTTTTTTTTTTTTTTTACTTTTGATTAGTCTAGATGAACTCATGTTAACCAATGTTTACGTATAATTAACTGACAAGCGACAATTACTTAAGGAATTGTCGGCAGCTTTATTAATCTGTATCGAGACACTGAAAAAAAAATCGATAAGCTCATAGAATACATCAAGTTCAGAACACCAAATATGAGATAATAAAAATACTAATTTTTAAAATTAGAACTCAAGAGCAAAAGAAAATGAGATGTGCAAATCCACTCATATTGACGAAGAATAAGATCTGCCGGGATGTGACTCCATATCAGTTTATAAAAATCTATTTTAAATTTAAAAAGGGAAAGAGACCATAGATCCAAATTGCTTACTGCTGACAGCGGTGAAGGACACAACATTGTTCAATACAAGATTTTTGGGAGGCACAATGTTTGGCTCATTATATAGCTAAAGCTGACAAAAGCTTTGCACTGTGCCTTTTCTTCAAGAATCCATAACTTTAAACATCTTGAGACACAACTCATTAGTAATACTTTTAAGTAATTTTTCCCAGCGTGGTAGATTTCTAGCATGAAAATCACATTAGTAATGGAGTGGCATAAATACTGGGACGTTTGCAGACTTACGATTAATTTATAATACAAGGGACACCATAAGCTTAATCTCTAGTTGCTTTAAATACAGTTGGTAATTATAACTAAGTAACTCCCTCCCCAACACGTGGATTTAATTTTCCCTGATATATGAACACCATTGTTCACTCTGTCCGAGTAACATTTCAATCACTCAGGTGCAACATTGTCATTCGAATTATTATTTTGCCGTTTCAACACCTATTGTTCTAATCTTCTGGAGAAACTCCGTATTGTTGCGTTATTCACACAACCACTGGGCACCTCCTGTCTCTTAACCTTTTTCTTTTTAAATAAAGCAAAAATGCACTGTTTAGTGACTCACTTTTCCCACTCTCACTTGAAGGGCCGAGTGAACTACTATTGTCAATAAGCTATTGTCAATAACTTCTTTCTCGCATACACCACAGTATTATTAGCAAAACTAAGCCACTTTTCGCATTGCCTTTTCAAGTGGCAATCAGTTAATTAATTTTCCCCCCTCACTTTTTTTTCATGCGATTAGTTTCATGTCTAAACACACTGTTTAGTCAATTTACTCCACTAAACAAATTTCAGAAGTTTTATTTTTTTTCAGTAGAGCAATTAAAAGCATAAGTATTGCTAAATTATCTTAACTGATACTGGGATTCAGCAATTTTTATAATTTTAACTTATTTTTCAGCAAATACCAAGGCAACTTGAACGTGGAATTTAAATGCATTGCTGATTTATATCACAATTCCACAATATATGTCAGCTGTATCAACAAGAACTAGGAAGGAGAAAAAGATCACAGGGTGCAATAAAGCAAGAACACATTTAAAGTGCAATAAATATGAAGAAAAACAATGGATATCTTATCATACCGAAACGACTGGCAGCTGGCTCGGGAGGACCCGCAGACAAAAACGGCGGTCGAGGCCGACTCGATCCTGGTCGAGCGAAGTCGTGAGGTCGATTGTCGAACGAGTCGAAGTGGTTAAAAGTATTATGCGGCCGATTAAAAGAACTAAAATTCTCGTCCAAGTCGAGACTAGGTCTACCATTATCAGGTCGGATAAAAGGAGGCGGCCGCGGCGGTCTGTGGGGTGGTCTGAACGGTCTATCGTGAGGTCTGTGCGGTCTGAGAATAGACGAGGGTCTGTGGGTGTTGGGGAAAAAAGTGTCATCGTCGTGCTCGAAATCAGAATCAATGTGTGGAGGTCTGTCATGGGGTCTGTTGTTGTTGAAGGAGGAGCTGGGGCGGCTGCCACCACTGAAGAACTGCTGGTGATCTGATGATGAGGTGAAGGCTTAGTGAGTGATGGAAGAGTCCCAGACCCGCTAACACTAAGATCAATAATGCTAGGATCACTAAGATCAATAATACTAGGATCACTAAGATCAATAATACTAGGATCACTAAGATCAATAATACTAGGACCAATAAGATCAATAATACTAGGACCACTAACACTACAAATTGGTATTTTACACCTTTATCCAATTAACAGATCGTCTAAATCAGGAGTCCTGGTCGACATGACTTCAAAAAATTCATTACAATCACTACAGTACACTGAAAGCTAACAATAGCAACAACAATATACTGCCCCTTTACATGTCTTGGTGATCTAATGACACGTACTAGTGCTACATTAGTGGTACATTAGCTTATGTATCGATCATTAGTTAACCGGAGCCTATCTAGTTTTCCCAAAATTTAGCCACAAATATATGGGCAATACCCACTAATCCATTTAGACTTGTATGCAATATTGGCTAGCTGGAAAGACCTATTTTATAATGTCCCTTTAAGTAGGATGCCCTGAGGCTAGCAGACGACTCTTGATCTGAGAAATAGGAGCTTAGCTCCTCTTTCCCGTCTCAAATCTTGATGGTCTCCTATTCCCCAGGCACTGTATGACCCCTGTGGGTTTACCTCCTCAACATGGATATGTAATAATGCCCATGAAGACTAAACAAGTCCTCTTTTTTTTTCCTACCACCCCACCTTAGAAGCTCTACCACTAGAGCGCCAGTGCTAGCAATCTTCCCTTTGAGGGGTCACTGTCTCCCATTCCATCCCGACCCTTCTTACTCTCGCCTCCTCCATATAGATCATCATTACCGCACACTGTTGTTGTCTCCAAGTTTGTTCGACAAAATATATTGGCCCCGTCTACTTTGTTTTCATTCACGCACTCGCTTTCAGCGCACTGTACTCCTTCCTTCCTTCCTCACCCAGTCTTTATCCTGCTTCACCTAATCCTGCTGCTGCTGCTGCTGCTGTCCTTCCTAACAGAACATTGTTTGTACCTCTGATGTCCGCTGTTCACACTCAATGCTTTAATGGTATAATTATTTCCATACTTTAAACATGTGAAGTGCTAACCTCTATAGTGCCACAATACTGCATTCTATCTCCACACAAACTATTTTCCACCACAAACCTTAATTTTATCTTCCCACGAACCTTAAGTCTAGCTTCAGGCAAACTTGAATAACAAAGTATAATTATTTTATATAAAGCAATCCATGTTACATAAGCAGCTAGGATTAATAGTCATTTTATAATACAAACAACTAGTGCAAATTATGCATGTTCTAGCTACTTAAGAGGAGTTGCCGGGTTTTTAAATCAGTTTTATATCCTAAATATAAAGATGCATAATTTTTACTCTAGCTCTAAAATAAAAATAAAAAATATTTGCATGTTAAAAAATTACTAAATTTTACCTGTGTTATCATTAAGTAATGGAAGAAATGTTAAAAAAAAATTGCAAGAGAATTCTTAGCAATCTAATTACAAACAAATAATTACTATAAAGAAGAATATTTGTCAGACCAAGAGAAATGGAAAGCATTTTTTTAAGCTCCTAGAAATGCAGATGGACCATTAAGTAATATTAATATAAAACAGGTAACCATTAATCCAAGACCAAAGCTACGTAAGACAATTTTCCCAGTTTATTATACAATACAGTAATGAAAAGTGTGGATACTGAGGAGTACTGGAGAAATTATAAGAGGAAGTCTCATATACATGGAGAAAGTACACCCTGAAGAGTACCATCTACTTATTGTATGTAATGAGAGTCACATATGTAGAGATAGTATGCACCGAGTGTGTCATATACATGGAAAAAGTATACTGAGGGGTGACATGAATAGAGTATGAACTAAGGATACCATATGCATAGAGGTAGTATGAAATGAGGGTAGCAAATGCTGTACATGGAGGTAGAGCATTTTAAGAAGTATCATATAAAATTTTTGAGGGCAGAAAATGTTGGTGAAAAGAGATAAGCAACTAGAGTGGCTGCGATTTTTATGGAGTAAAGAGGGGTATATGTATGTATGCATGCATGCATACATACATACATGTATATATGTATGAAACTTATGCATGTGAGCGAGTATATTTGTCTTTATAGACACATTAAAATGCGAAGACTATGTCAACCAGATGTTGACAGACAGCTGGGAACTACGCTGAGTGGAGACCTTGCACACCAGTAAGGTTTGTGGGTGTTAATGTTTTCACTAGAGAGGATATGGAGTTGACTGATGGAGTGTTGCTTGTTGCACGCCTCGCCTCCAGAACCATTACTCTTACTCACTTTTTAGTGAAGAGTCAAGGGAGCGATATTTCTTAGAAGAGAAAGCAATAGGACTGAACACCTTGAATGGATTTTAGATACTACACTTAGTTTTGAACTTTATATACATATATAAAAATGGACGTACGTTGGATACATTGTGTGTAATACACTAAGACTTACGTAGCCTTACCTTCTTACTCGCCTGATCAGTTCATCTTTACACAACAACAAAGGGATCGTCACATATTCTGCTCAGATAGAAAGCCATGGAGAAACTATACATAAGAATGTATGACTGTATTGTTATGCACAAGTTCCTCAAATTTACAGTGCACACCCAATGTTCAAGGGGCGTGCCTTGATGCTTGCAAAGGCCTATTGATCAAAAGATTTGGAGCTGTATTCAGTTCGAAATTAATGACAACACTCAAAGAGCATTAGACAAAAATGCAGAATAAATGTAAATTCAAACAATATTATTATTATAATCATAACTAAGCCCTAAACTCTCAAGGATCATACAGCGATGAATTCAAGCAGTAACACTAGAGTAGGTCTACTCACTTCAAACATACAGGTAATATACCTGTAATTGGATTCCAGGGTATCCTACACATTGTCAGTCCCTCCTGAGGTGAGATTTTCGTAGTGACAGCCTGGTCAACTGGATTGTCACTGCTAGCGGCTCGCAGGCCTAAACAGCAGTCACAGTTTGGCTAATCTGGCTTTTATAAGAGGAAATAATCCAGCTTCCTCTTAAAGCATTAAAGCGAAAACCTTCTCACATACAACACACAACAAGAGGGATCTACTTACTGACGTCGTTGCCGATGGCTCCCAAATTCTCATCGACAGCGTCGACCTTGTTCCTGGGCACGCAGCAGGACCAGATCATGCCTCCAGAGCACAGGTCGACGGGCTTGGAGCCCTGGAAAACGCAAGATACCGAGAGTCCGCAGTCATACTGATTGCTCTTGTACCAGCACTTCTGTGGAATAGCTGTGGGGAAAGAAACGTATAAAGCCTTAATAAGAGTGATATAGTGATGGGGGGTAAGGATAGGGCGGAAAGAGTGGGACTAGTTTCGTTGCAGACCTTTGCACTTTTTCCAGCTGTGATGGTGGGTGGGTGAGACTGGACTTGGGCTTGAGGCTGGGTGAGGTATAGCGTAACAAAAAAAAATGAGGGGTGGGGGGTGGAATGACGGTAGGGTGAGGGGTGTGACGCTGGGGGAGATGCAGTGCGAGAGTGGGTGGGTGACAGCGCTGGGGGTGAGGATGCGAGGGATGACGATAGGGTAGTAAAGGTATAGTGGGTTGTGTACACAGTCGTTATCACTGACAGAATTGTTGTAGACAACTTTTTCTCTAAGTGAAAGGACCTTCTGACTCGGGAGAGACGCGTCTATTTAATGAAACTAGATACATCAGCAGTGTGCTGATACCTTATATGACAGTTACACAGTAAGAACAAAAACTAACTGTTTGTGTCATATTCTATTACACATACAAGATATTGAAGCAATACACAGATAACCCTCATAAAAGAGAAAAACTTGTTACGACGTTTCGGTCCGACTTGGACCATTAACTAGTCACACAACAAGTCGGGCCGAAACATAGTCACAACTTTCTCCTATTTATGTATTGCTTCAGTCGCGGTAATGTGGCTTTCCATTCTTTAAGGTGTTGAAATGTATCAGACTGAGGTGGGAGACTTCAACAGGACAACGAGGATAGAGTCAAGTATTCCAGTAAAGGTTCATCAGTTATGACATCTTCAAAGATTTCCTTCGAATAGAGCTGGAATTACCCGCACCTCGAGCTAGTCTACCACAAACAAAGGGGGATGGGCGTGGTAGCTTGTGGTGGGCGTATTGGGTAGGATGGGAGGCGTATTTTTTAGGGAATGCGTTAGCTAGTAGAACATTAGCATGGGGAGGGGGATGTGTTGGCATCGATTGGGCTTATTAGCTAAGAGCGTATTAACTGGGAATTGGGTGTATCAGCTGGGGTGTACGAGTGATGGTGCTGGTATTAGGGAAGATATGTGGATGGTGTAGCTGGGGCTGTGCAAGAGTGTGTGGCACAAATCAGGGGTGTGTCTACGACCATTTGATGAAACTGGAATGTGCGATGATGAGAATTCAAGAGGAACATGAACAGTGCAGCGTTCTTAGATCTGATGGCTTGAACCAAGTAAAATGACCGAAAATTCTCTACGGGTAAATTTTGAGTCCTATTCACCGTAACGTAAGCTGCATGCGGATGTGAATGGCGTGCTATGCAATGGTGTTGTACTAAATGCTAATGTGCATGTTTAAGGGCAGTATGCGTGTGGTACTAAAGGTGCAGACATAAATCACACGTGCAAGTCATGCCAAAAGATAATTAATTGCAACATTAGACCTTTTCTTCACAGTTAACACCTCATTCATTAGAGTCATAATAATAAAAGCAAAAGTTAACACCTCTCCCCCTCTCTCTCTCTTCCCCTCTCTCTTTCTCACGACCGAGATTGTAAACATAGGACAGCCTCTGAACCAAGCACTGTAGATTGTGCCGTCTACAAAGTCACATGCTGCCAAGGCCACCTGTTGCTCCTGTAAAATCACTGGGTCCACACCTCTGTTCTCGTTGTTTCTGGAGTCAGAGGGATGAGAGTCATTCAGAATCATGTTATACAAGAGTCTGAGATCGACATTAAAGTGGGCGTTGCCGGAGCTCGAGTTGAGACCCCCCTGGGAGTTCGGAGACCCTGAAGGAGCGGGAGGGTCTGTGAGGCGGCTAACTTCTAGGCTGTCGACGTTGACCTCACCTGCGTCCGGACGTGATATGCTGCCCTCGTTGAAGATGGACCCAGGACCTGGGGCGGTGTTCACGTCGCTGTAGAAGTCGTCTGGGAACTTTTGCTGGGGACCAGGAGAGGCCTGTGGGAAGCCGCTGAAGACTAAGAGCGCTGAAAACACCAGAAGCTTCATGATGAGTTCTGATTCTGAAGGTTTCACGAAGTCAATGCTGATACCCGTCGTTGCATTTCTTGTTGGGTGGAGTAGGCGAGAACGTGACGGAGATGTTGAGACTAAAGATCTATTGTATGCTATTGACCTCCATATTATACCACTTCTTCTATCTTGTAAGTATAGAAACAATACATCCGACGAAAAGTATTTTTCAGACGTCAGGCAACGTTTCAAATGTAGTCTCCTCAAGGGTTTCGAAAATATGAACACTAAGAGAGTGCAAGGGAAAACTAAAGCGGTTCGAGAATTGGCTGGTACTCCTCCACCTTCCAGGAGTTAGATTAAACACTCATATTTGAGTTAGGTGAAAAAACTTTAAGCCCTCATCTTGAGGGTTGAGAAGTGCGGGTGCTGGTGAGTGGCGCCGTGTTCTGAGCGGCTCACAGCTTGTGACTGGCTAAACTGTTACACTCTCCACCCTCCCTTCTCCTGTTGCCACTCGCCGCCGCGTTCACTCTACCACGTCCTCTTACATCACCTCGCCAAGGCTTCAAGGTTTTCTTTTTCCTAATTTTTTATCAATACTTTTGTCTCTGCGGACTCAAGTTGCAACACTACGAAGGCTGATCAGATTATTAACTAGTGCAGCAACAAATATAAACTTCTCCATTGCACAACAGACGTGGTTAACCTGCCAGAGTTGCTGGCGTACTTCGCAGAAACGCCTCCATCAGTTACGCATCAAAAACGAACCTTATTCTCATTAGGCATATCGCAAATTATAAAATTAGGTCAGAATATTACGTAAACTGCTATTTGTGAATAATCAGTTGCTACCGCTGAAGGCTTTCCGTTAGAAAGGCAAGAAACTTAGACTTCGAAGTCCTGACCCTGCTTTCATGTTTTCAAGGGTAGCACGGCTGGCGAAAGTACTAGCTGATGTTAAGTGACTTCATCAGTGGATCATTATTTGTCGGCAGTGCTGTGTCGGCAGTGCTTCGACACTACATTCACTGGAGAGACGATGGCCCAAGCAACGAAAAGAAGAGAGAACTTTAAAAGGAATCTAATAAGGGGTTCCTTTGTCTTAGGAGGGACGCCACCTCCAGCGGACACCCTGAGGCTCCATTTCGTAAGCGTGCAGTGAAACAAAATAGTGTCCAGACATCCAAAGAAAAACAATTTAATAAGCACCGAGCTGTGGCCCAGTTTGCTGAAATATTACGTTCATAATGAAAGAAAGGCAATCGGGTTTGATCCAAGGGAGGATTAGTCTAAGTCCTTGGAGTAAAAGCCCATCACCGACATCCATGCACCTCCCTTGATGGGTCAGCTTGATGGAGAGCGCCTCAGTTTGCATATGAATACATTTGTACATTAAGTCATTTTGTTGACATGGTGTTCCTACACGTTCTTCCCTAGCTTTTGTTTTCTAGTACAGTTAATGCTACAAGACAGAATCTACCATTGCTTGCCTCTGAGGCTCAAGACGTGGAGACACGATGATGACTAACATGTTGAAAGTGAAAGTATAATGTTGTATATAGCCGGAGAGTTTTTAGGTAGTTTAAAGGAAGACGACGCCATCAACAGCCTCATCTTTCAGAATCCGCGAGAATATACACTGTTTAAGAACATTTTCTTCTTCAAAGTAGAGAAGATGGGGGAGGAGGAGGAAAAGACAGAACGGAGGGGGAGGGGAAGAAAGGAGAAAGACGGAGGCAATAGGGAAAATGAGAGGGGATGGGAGGAAGGAAAGAGAAGTGAAGATAAAGGAGATATAGAGGATGTTTTTGTTGCATAAACATACATATTGGGAAATTAAGTCGAAGTGAGAACTTTTTTTTAATGTAAGCAAACTATCTACCTAACCTAGCAAAAATAGTCATTTATTGTGCAAATTATTTTTGGGAGTAAGTCTATACTAAAATAGTTTTATCAAATCAAAATAAATTATTGCCACTTGAGAGAGAGATCAACGAACTGGCCGCAGGTCACTGGTACTGGTCCTTCCAGGTCCCTGAGAGTGAGCTGAACGCAGGTCACAGGTACTGGTCCTTCCAGGTCCCTGAGAGTGAGCTGGACGCAGGTCACAGGTACTGGTCCTTCCAGGTCCCTGAGAGTGAGCTGAACGCAGGTCACAGGTTGTTAAATTAGACACATATGCAACACTTGGGTATCTTTATTGAGGAAACGTTTCGCCACACAGTGGCTTCATCAGTCCAATACAAAGTAGAAAGGTGTAAGGAGAGGAGGAGTTTGAGGTTATCAGTCCCTCGGCCTGGAGTCGATGTGTTCAGTCCATCAATCTTGTTAGAAGTGTAGCACAAAGCCGTAGAGGTGGCTTATATGCTGTAATCAGGTGAGATGAAGCAGGAGGAGGCAGGTCATAGTGGTATCAACCACTAGTCGAAGTAAGTCCTTGTCCAAAGGTTTGGACAAATGTTGAAGAATCCCTTTGTATCAAGATCCCAAGAAGTTGCTGTGTCAGACAGGATGTAGATGAATGGTTCAGAGAACCGACAAGTTGTTAAATTAGACACATATGCAACACTTGGGTATCTTTATTGAGGAAACGTTTCGCCACACAGTGGCTTCATCAGTCCAATACAAAGTAGAAAGGTGTAAGGAGAGGAGGAGTTTGAGGTTATCAGTCCCTCGGCCTGGAGTCGATGTGTTCAGTCCATCAATCTTGTTAGAAGTGTAGCACAAAGCCGTAGAGGTGGCTTATATGCTGTAATCAGGTGAGATGAAGCAGGAGGAGGCTTGTCGGTTCTCTGAACCATTCATCTACATCCTGTCTGACACAGCAACTTCTTGGGATCTTGATACAAAGGGATTCTTCAACATTTGTCCAAACCTTTGGACAAGGACTTACTTCGACTAGTGGTTGATACCACTATGACCTGCTTCATCTCACCTGATTACAGCATATAAGCCACCTCTACGGCTTTGTGCTACACTTCTAACAAGATTGATGGACTGAACACATCGACTCCAGGCCGAGGGACTGATAACCTCAAACTCCTCTCCTTACACCTTTCTACTTTGTATTGGACTGATGAAGCCACTGTGTGGCGAAACGTTTCCTCAATAAAGATACCCAAGTGTTGCATATGTGTCTAATTTAACAACTTGTCGGTTCTCTGAACCATTCATCTACATCCTGTCTGACACAGCAACTTCTTGGGATCTTGATACAAAGGGATTCTTCAACATTTGTCCAAACCTTTGGACAAGGACTTACTTCGACTAGTGGTTGATACCACTATGACCTGCCTCCTCCTGCTTCATCTCACCTGATTACAGCATATAAGCCACCTCTACGGCTTTGTGCTACACTTCTAACAAGATTGATGGACTGAACACATCGACTCCAGGCCGAGGGACTGATAACCTCAAACTCCTCCTCTCCTTACACCTTTCTACTTTGTATTGGACTGATGAAGCCACTGTGTGGCGAAACGTTTCCTCAATAAAGATACCCAAGTGTTGCATATGTGTCTAATTTAACAACTTGTCGGTTCTCTGAACCATTCATCTACAGGTCACAGGTACTGGTCCTTCCAGGTCCCTGAGTGTGAGCTGAACGCAGGTCACTGGTACTGGTCCTTCCAGGTCCCTGAGAGTGAGCTGAACGCAGGTCACTGGTAGGTACCGGTCCAGCCAGGTCCCCCGAGAGACCACCTGGAGCACAGCTTCGCCACTGTTCGCTAATGTTTTTATGGAAGCACAACAACAGTTCCACCCCCGCGCCGCCAGCTATGCTGGTTTTGAACGATAGTGAAAGGATACCAGAGAGGTCAAAGCGAGGAGGAAGTCAGGGCGGAGAGAAGAGGCAGAAAGAGAGAAGAGGTAGACAGAGAGGCGGTAAAAAAAAAAGGGGGCAGCAGAGAAGGGCATAAGAGTAGGGACATAAGAGATATAAAAGTGTTAGAAAAGGCAGGAAAGAGAAAAGAGAAAGATGCAGTAAAAGAAGGGGCAGAAGAGGGGGGAGAGAAAAGAAAGGCGGAGAGAGAGAGAGAGAGAGAGAGAGAGAGAAGAGAGAGAGAGAGAAACATAGGAGGGAAGGCGAGAGATATTGTGGTGGTGGTAAAGGAAGACAAGGGAGGTAAAGATAAAGGAAAGAAGGGAAGACAGTATAGAAGGGAAGAACAGACAAGGAAAAGGAGGAATGAGTGACAAGCGAAAGAGGGAAATGAGAGAGAAGGAAAAGGGAAGGGATGGCAGGGTGGAGATGACAGGGAGAAGGGTGAGTGTCTTGGACCGGATGTTGACGAGAGGTCACAACGATGGACCACTCGCACGCAACTCCTGGGATTTCCATGTGACCGTCAGGTAATGAGAAAGAAGGGGAAAGTGGGCAGAGGTAGAATAATTATAATGATCAGGGGGAACCACTAAACCCATAGGGGTCATACAGCTGGGGGAGGTGGAGACGGGGGAAGAGTGGATGAAAGTGGTAGGGATGATTAAACAGAGGGTGACTATATCCTCATTAGGAGTCTATACACAAGTCCATTAAGAGGTGTTAGACAGGCGTCAGTATTGGGTCCTTTGTTGTTAATATATATAAACGACATAGATGAGGGAATAGTGACACAAGCAAGTTTGCTGATGACACTAAAATAAGCCGTCAGATCAATTCTGATAATGTCTCTCAAACCGCTAGAGGAAGATCTGGATAGGTTGATGCAATGGTTGAAGAAGTGGCAGATGCAGTTAAGTGTGGACAAATGTAAGAACCGTGGCACTTATATACTAGAGAATGTAGATCTCGATCACTCTGAATGCGAAGAACATTTATTGGTTCTGGTTAGCAGTAATCTAAAGCCAAGATAGTGCATAAATGGTAGCGATAAAGCTAACAATTCTTAGCTTCATATGAAGAAGTACTGGTTATGCTTCAACTTTATATATCTCTGGTAAGGTCTCGATCAGATAATGCTGCGCACTTGTGGTCTCCATATTACATAATGGACATACAGAGAAGAATGATGAAGTAAAGTTAATTTATGATGCTGAGCTGGACCACTGATCTTTCATTCCCTCCTTGCCTCCGCCACAACATCCCATCCTTTTCCAGATTTCCATCCTTCCCCTTCCTTCTTCCTTCCCCATCTCGTCGATTCTTCGGCCATATCGATTCGATTCGATGCTGAGCTGGACTGTAATTATTACTGATTTTGTTGTCATCACTGAAGACGATTGACTCACGTAATGACTAACATGTTCGCTGAAGAAGCCTGATATACACACTCGAAAATTCAGATAAGAGGTATTAACGTTTAATTGGATTGTTCCTTTAAGATAACGTCGAAAAATCAGCCAAAAAAAAAGACAGTTAAGGAAAAGTAGAATGTAGGAATGTAGCCAGAAGACTGAGATCTATCATCCACTATGGAACAACTTGCAATGTCAACAGACCGACCAGGCTTAGGCTTGGTTACAAGTATTTCTGGCAGTAGAATCTTCAACATCAGATTAATGTCTGTGAATTTGCTGCTGTGCATAAGGTCAAGATTATTAGAAGTCTCCCACTAGACTCAAAACCTATGATTTTAAGGTATCCCCGCCTGAAAACAAAGAGTGATTTTAGTATTCCCTACCTGACCAAGGTTTCCCACCTGACCAACATCTATAAGATAGCAATTATATAACAGGACGGTCACCTATTAACGGTTTCACTTTGGTTGCACCTTTCTCAAGGACACCACTCGTACAATCGTTCCTGGAATGACTAGCTAATGAAACAACTTCTCTAGATCTTGCCTCTTACTAAAAAAAAGTTTACAAACATAAATTAGCTCCTACAATAAAAATAAAACAAACAATCTTCGAAATAAGCAAATAAAAAAATAAGATTTTCAGTTCGTGAAACAAATGCAGGAAACTTAAATCTTAACCCTCCCACCAGAAAAGGAGATTAAATGTTGAGCATTCGCCTCGCCACCGTAAGGACCCCCGTAAGATTGCTCAACAAGAGAGCCGTATGAGCAAATCATCTTTACATTACTGCCCATGTTGAAGAATTAAACAAGCGCAACAACTGGATATCTTTATTTAGTAGACGTTGGCGAAACGTCTACTAAAGATACCCAGTTGCTGCACCTATGTTTAATACTTCAACATGTCGGTATTATATACCATTTATGTTTGTATACCTACTGCCCATGTTTACTTGTCAATAGATAGGTACCTGTGGTTCTCGTTCCAAGGAAAGACCCTAATGGAAATAAGTCACACTAATATGCTGTCTTGAGATATTCTTGGTAATTAACCCTTAAAGAGATCATTTTCTTAATACTGCCAATGAAAGGAAGTGTAATATGCTTCCATTGTTTACATATGATGTAACACTGCTCCACTGACTCTGAAAGTAAACACTAGCGGCTCGAGTTGTTCTATGGCAACACCAGCAATGGGCGCGGCCGAGTAACACCAATCAACACTTACAATCAACTAAACAAACGTATAATGAAGGGTTAGTGCACACGTGGTGAAGAGTAAGTTCGCCTATATTTATCATGCATATATTTCTCTTGTGTTTTTTATGATTGTGCATAGAAATCTCATTACACATTTTTTATAATAAATAAATTAAATAATTAATATAATATATATATATATATATATATATATATATATATATATATATATATATATATATATAATATATATATATATATATATATATATAATTCCGAATAGGTAATATTCGTCCATTACTAAAATTTCCTCTTATACGTTTAAAGATATAATTTTTTTTCATTTATGTTAATGTAAAAATTAATGATTTTGTACCAAAAGAACCTTAAAAAACTTACCTAACCTTATTATAACAAACGAAGTTTAATTTAGCCTAATCCAACTAAATATATTTAAGATAAGTTTACAATAATTAATAATAAAGAAGCACAATGAAATACGTATATGAAGGGGGGAAATTCAAGATCCTTGAATATTTTTACTTTCTTGGGGAAGCACTAAATCCGCACGTTGTACGGTGCAGGAGGGAATGAGTGGGGTAGAGGAATAATTAGAATTGATCAGAGGAAAGGCAAAGCAGCTCCAATTCCTCGAATCAAAAGTCCTTCACCGGCAAGGTCTACTTAGGATTAGCCTCAGCTACGGATAGCCAGAAGAAAAACTTTTACCTCGTATAACGTTCAGCCATCAACAGTTTTACTAGATACCATTTTCAAGAATACAGTTTCAACTATCAAGTTTCTAGACAAATTTGGAACAGTTTTGCATAATAGCATGAGAGACCTGTGATCAACTGAGCAGTAGAGCCATAATGGGTGGGGGTCGCCCTTCTGGCCGTCCCTGGCATTCTGAATTTGTACCTCGTGGAAAGTAATGATCATTTGTACCTCGTGGAAAGTAATGATCATTTGTACCTCGTGGAAAGTAATGATCATTTGTACCTCGTGGAAAGTAATGATCATTTGTACCTCGTGGAAAGTAATGATCATTTGTACCTCGTGGAAAGTAATGATCATTTGTACCTCGTGGAAAGTAATGATCATTTGTACCTCGTGGAAAGTAATGATCATTTGTACCTCGTGGAAAGTAATGATCATTTGTACCTCGTGGAAAGTAATGATCATTTGTACATCGTGGAAAGTAATGATCATTTGTACCTCGTGGAAAGTAATGATCATTTGTACCTCGTGGAAAGTAATGATCATTTGTACCTCGTGGAAAGTAATGATCATTTGTACCTCGTGGAAAGTAATGATCATTTGTACCTCGTGGAAAGTAATGATCATTTGTACCTCGTGGAAAGTAATGATCATTTGTACCTCGTGGAAAGTAATGTTCATTTGTACCTCGTGGAAAGTAATGATCATTTGTACCTCGTGGAAAGTAATGATCATTTGTACCTCGTGGAAAGTAATGATCATTTGTACCTCGTGGAAAGTAATGATCATTTGTACTCGTGGAAAGTAATGATCATTTGTACCTCGTGGAAAGTAATGATCATTTGTACCTCGTGGAAAGTAATGATCATTTGTACCTCGTGGAAAGTAATGATCATTTGTACCTCGTGGACAGTAATGATCATTTGTACCTCGTGGACAGTAATGATCATTTGTACCTCGTGGACAGTAATGATCATTTGTACCTCGTGGACAGTAATGATCATTTGTACCTCGTGGACAGTAATGATCATTTGTACCTCGTGGAAAGTAATGATCATTTGTACCTCGTGGAAAGTAATGATCATTTGTACCTCGTGGAAAGTAATGATCATTTGTACCTCGTGGAAAGTAATGATCATTTGTACCTCGTGGAAAGTAATGATCATTTGTACCTCGTGGAAAGTAATGATCATTTGTACCTCGTGGAAAGTAATGATCATTTGTACCTCGTGGAAAGTAATGATCATTTGTACCTCGTGGAAAGTAATGATCATTTGTACCTCGTGGAAAGTAATGATCATTTGTACCTCGTGGAAAGTAATGATCATTTGTACCTCGTGGAAAGTAATGATCATTTGTACCTCGTGGAAAGTAATGATCATTTGTACTCGTGGAAAGTAATGATCATTTGTACCTCGTGGAAAGTAATGATCATTTGTACCTCGTGGAAAGTAATGATCATTTGTACCTCGTGGAAAGTAATGATCATTTGTACCTCGTGGAAAGTAATGATCATTTGTACCTCGTGGAAAGTAATGATCATTTGTACCTCGTGGAAAGTAATGATCATTTGTACCTCGTGGAAAGTAATGATCATTTGTACCTCGTGGAAAGTAATGATCATTTGTACCTCGTGGAAAGTAATGATCATTTGTACCTCGTGGAAAGTAATGATCATTTGTACCTCGTGGAAAGTAATGATCATTTGTACCTCGTGGAAAGTAATGATCATTTGTACCTCGTGGAAAGTAATGATCATTTGTACCTCGTGGAAAGTAATGATCATTTGTACCTCGTGGAAAGTAATGATCATTTGTACCTCGTGGAAAGTAATGATCATTTGTACCTCGTGGAAAGTAATGATCATTTGTACCTCGTGGAAAGTAATGATCATTTGTACCTCGTGGAAAGTAATGATCATTTGTACCTCGTGGAAAGTAATGATCTCCCACACTCGTGGGTATACCTGCAATCTTAGTTTCCAGTGTTAGTATTTATTTTAACTTGTCTTCAATTTAATACAGAGGTTACATACGGATGACAGTAGATGATGAGGTAATCAGCCACTCAGCCTTAAAAATGTTCAGTAAATTAGTCTAGGGTATGTTAGACCGAGGCATTGTACACCAAGACCGAGGCATTGTACACCACCAAGACCGAGGCATTGTACACCACCAAGACCGAGGCATTGTACACCTTCAAGACCGAGGCACTGTACACCTTCAAGACCGAGGCACTGTACACCTTCAAGACCGAGGCACTGTACACCTTCAAGACCGAGGCACTGTACACCTTCAAGACCGAGGCACTGTACACCTTCAAGACCGAGGCACTGTACACCTCAAGACCGGGCACTGTACACCTTCAAGACCGAGGCACTGTACACCTTCAAGACCGAGGCACTGTACACCTTCAAGACCGAGGCACTGTACACCTTCAAGACCGAGGCACTGTACACCTTCAAGACCGAGGCACTGTACACCTTCAAGACCGAGGCACTGTACACCTTCAAGACCGAGGCACTGTACACCTTCAAGACCGAGGCACTGTACACCTTCAAGACCGAGGCACTGTACACCTTCAAGACCGAGGCACTGTACACCTTCAAGACCGAGGCACTGTACACCTTCAAGGCTCAGAGATTGATCACCTCATCTTTCAATGTCTTCCGGGCTAAATCTCTGTATTGAGGTGAAAAACTAACTGGTTGGTGAAACGTCTTCAAAATGAAGACATCCAGGTGATGTTCGTGTGTCTAATTCATGATCTTGTCGATATCGGTTACTATTAATGCAATGATACTGTATGGAAACACTAAAAGTATTAACTTGCGGACGAAAATTCTAACTTATGGGACAAACTACAAACGAATCCTGTTAAGTCGTACAAAGGAAACTCTCCGAGAAGTACTAAGAAGCCACGTCCCTAACACAGTCCTTCTTCAGGAAGTACAACAACGGCATTAGACTTGCACAATGCAACAGGGAAAGTAACCCAGCTGACCCACATCACGGAGCGACTGAGAGAGTAAGTGTCGGGATCCTACCTACAAACATCCCTCCACCTCCCCAAGCCTTCAACGGCGCGGGGAGGGAAGGAGGGGTTGAGGGGACTTGATCCAAGGAACTGAAACTATCCTGACTGTCATTTTTTATTATTTCTTTTTATTTTATGATCAGGGAGGCGCTAAATCCTCAGGGGTCATACAGAGAGAACAGTGAATGGAGAGCAATCAAGTTCGATCCAAGGGAAGGATACGTTTATTTCTTTTGATCAAGAGCCCCTTGCTGGTATCAAGGCACCTATCGTAGGAAAGATCACCTTCCATTAACCACGTACCTTAAGACCTCTAATGATTTAGGATGTCCCAATAATAATAATAACAATAATAAAATTGCCTTCTTAACATCTTAAATCAAGCTATTACTGAATTACGAGACGCTATAGGAATAAAAATTAATGATGAAAATATCCTACTTTTAGAGCTAAAATTTAAATTTTCTAATGCTAACAATCCTTCAGATGAGTGAAAATAATGTGAAATGTCATGGCATGGTTAAACACGAGAACACGCAAGCGACATCCGTGTCAGACACGAGAACAAGCGACATCCGTGTCAGACACGAGAACAAGCGACATCCGTGTCAGACACGAGAACAAGCGACATCCGTGTCAGACACGAGAACAAGCGACATCCGTGTCAGACACGAGAACAAGCGACATCCGTGTCAGACACGAGAACAAGCGACATCCGTGTCAGACACGAGAACAAGCGACATCCGTGTCAGACACGAGAACAAGCGACATCCGTGTCAGACACGAGAACAAGCGACATCCGTGTGACACGAGAACAAGCGACATCCGTGTCAGAACGAGAACAGACATCCGTGTCAGACACGAGAACAAGCGACATCCGTGTCAGACACGAGAACAAGCGACATCCGTGTCAGACACGAGAACAAGCGACATCCGTGTCAGACACGAGAACAAGCGACATCCGTGTCAGACACGAGAACAAGCGACATCCGTGTCAGACACGAGAACAAGCGACATCCGTGTCAGACACGAGAACAAGCGACATCCGTGTCAGACACGAGAACAAGCGACATCCGTGTCAGACACGAGAATCCAAAGCGACATCCGTGTCAGACACGAGAACAAGCGACATCCGTGTCAGACACGAGAACAAGCGACATCCGTGTCAGACACGAGAACAAGCGACATCCGTGTCAGACACGAGAACAAGCGACATCCGTGTCAGACACGAGAACAAGCGACATCCGTGTCAGACACGAGAACAAGCGACATCCGTGTCAGACACGAGAACAAGCGACATCAGTGTCAGACACGAGAACAAGCGACATCAGTGTCAGACAAAGTAACAGGCGACCTCACTGTCAAATACGAGAACAAAAAAGGGGCGCCAGTGTGTCAAGGTCATTCAGACTTTCTAATAAATACAATGAATTTCGTTAGGAAATATTACTACACTTATTAGTTCTACTGGAAAAGCAAAATATCGTGACTTTCTCTTATACATGACTCTTATGTCCGCCCACCCTTCAAGGGAGGTTCCTTGATGCCGGGGAGCCAGTCCTGGTCCATGGAATCCTACCGGCTCTCCTCTTCCTTGGGCCGAATCTGGTTACTAACCTACTAACTTTTAAACCCAGTTTGGTATATACATGACTGGCGGAGGTTCCCGATTTCAAGTCAAAATCTCACCATTTAATCAATTATATTTGTGAAGGGTTAAACCACAGTGGATAATTCAGCGCAAGGACTTTCAAGGCTCGATCCTCCATCCCCTGATTATGTGGCAGAAACGCTATCTAATCGTGCTCGTCAAATTGTCGTGGACCTCACCAGAAACACGTGTGGTGGGGTACTTGACAGGTGAGGCATGGCAACACTCGGGCTGAAATTTACTGGTAAAATGCTTTACCGATGCATTTCCAGCCCCTGGAAATTGCCTAAAATGGCCACATGTAACTTCTGATTTAAGACAATATAAACATGAACAGACATTTTGGAATTAAAGTTTGATAGGACGAAAGTGAGGAAATAGCGCATTTAAATTACACATCTTATTCAAGAGATCCGCAAGCGAAAAATACGACTCAATTAACAAGTTGACATGCAGTAGATCACGTTTAACCTGCAGTGTTAAATATTTTCCCTCATCATCAATCATGTCAAAGAGAAGCATTAAGGGGCACGTGAGTTTTTTCCGTCTCCTAATATCATGTTTATTTTGCCCCTATAATCTACCTTGTCCATAATTACTATCGCATTTGCTTGTTAGAAGAGACGAACTGACGGGCCCCTTAACCTCGGAGAAATCTTTTACCGTCTGGGAATGGGAGGCGCTCAGGTTCGATCCCAGGAAGAGGAGTATAGGTCCAGTTCCTTGAATCAAGAGCCCATCACCTTACGTTATTTCCAAAGAATCGAAAATGTGCAGAGATTCATTTGACCTCATTCCTAAAATGTAAAATGCTAGTCAAAGTGCACATAATATGCCCTTAATGGGACGTGCCTTGATGCTGGTGAGGGATCTTGATCCAAGGAGTTGGACATATCATACCTTGGATAGAGCCTGAATGCCTCATTCACCCCAGTTGCTGTATGATCCCTACGGGTTTAGCTCTCCCCCCACACAGTAATGATATAAATTGAAGGAAATGCTTCTCAGATTTATATATGAAGTGAAAGGTTGGTTGGGTAATGAAGTTTAAAGCCTATCGACTACACGAGGGTCATTAACCTTTCCACCACCAGACAAGAATATACTTCCATCTCTAAAATAAGAGATTACAGTAAACTCAGCATATATACACTGAGAGAAATGCATCTCAGTGTATATATCCTGAACTGAAAAACAGTCAGTTTTAAATATTCTGGGGTTACATTACTCGCTATTTCTGAGATTAGAATATACTTGCTTGTTTGCAACTTTGTGTTGCGTCGTTAACGACCCCAGCGCAATCGAAAAGCCTTGAACTTCACTATGTCAGCACATCGTACCTAGACAAGATGGTTGGAGGTAGCACTTGATGAACGGGTGAGACACCAGGAGATAGATTACTAGGATAGCGAACAGCAACACCATGGTGACTGGTTGTATCTCCCTCCACACACAGTGTCTCTCACTAGGATATATCTCTACGGTGTCTCTACCACGAATCTAACTCTTCCTACACTCGCACTCGCGTTGTATATCTTCCCAGGCGGCACCTCCTGTCTCTCACTTAAGTTAACCACACTCGTGGTAACACTATTTACACATATTTTAAAATATCATAAAAAGGACGAAAAACACCTTCCAGACACTTATTGACCGAGGGAACAACTGCGCCTGCTACCGTCAGTGAACCCGGGTCTGAAACAATCATTGAGCACTGAGCGAGCATTTATAAGATCTGAAACAACTGAGAATGACCCTCATGGAAATGACCCTTGTAGTGAATGCTTTTCTTATCCAGTTTCGATATGTGTAGATCTTTCTCTATAGGACTTCCTCCCTTCAAGGGAGGTGATGCTAGTAAAGAGCTCTTCCTCCATGGAGTTGGAGTTCCCCCTCTCATTTCCCAGATCAAACCTAGTTACTTCCCATCCACGCATTGCTTGACTTATGTGGATTTATTCCTCATGGTAATAATAATAATAATAATAATAATAATAATTACAGCTACCCACTCCATCATTGTATCAAATCTGATTACACTACCCCCCCCACTCCCCTCTTTTGGGTTTAGTGCTTCACCGAAATTGTAATATACTTTTACTTATTTATATATATATATATATATATATATATATATATATATATATATATATATATATATATATATATATATAATGTTTGTAAAACTGGTCAATTAGCAAGAACTCATCTAAAATTAAGTCCTTTCTAAAATTTTCTCTTATACGTTTAAAGATATATTTTTTCATTTATGTTAATGTAAGAATTTATAATTTTGTACCAAGAGAAACTTTGAAAACCTACCTAACCTTATTACAACAAGCGCAATTTAATTTAGCCTAACCCAACTAAATATATTTTAGATGCGTTAACATTAATTTAATAATAAACAAACACAATGAAATATATTTTTTTCGTTATGTTCAGAATGATTTTGGCGAAATTATTGCATACACAAATTTTCACTTGTCTTATATGGCAAGAAGAGCGTTGCTATTTAAGCCAAAATCGCAAGTTTTACCTAGTCGGCACGACATATATATATATATATATATATATATATATATATATATATATATATATATATTATTGTAGCCACAAACGAGTGGTATTGATCAATAACTACACTGCCGAATATGTAAAACGTGCGATTTTGGCTTAAATAGCAACGCTATTCTTGCCGAATAAGGCAAGCGAAAATTTGTGTATGCAATAATCTCGCAAAAATTATTCTGAAGTTAACGAAAAAAATATATTTCATTGTTTTTGTTTATTATTAAATTACTGTAAATTTATCTAAAAATATTTAGTTGGATTAGGTTAAATTAAATTGCGCTTGTTATAATAAGGCTAGAAAAGTTTTCTAAGGATCTTTTGGTACAAAATTATTAATTTTACATTAACATAAATGAAAAAAAAATATCTTTAAACGTATAAGAGAAAATTTTAGAAAGGACTTAATTTTAAACGAGTTCTTGCTAATTGACCAGTTTTTACCTATTCGGCACGACATATATATATAGCTGGAGGAGATTCATAATCTTTGTTACATTGTACCAATGTATTCATGTTCATGTTCGTGTTTTCTGTCAATGTATTCTGTCTATTAATAAAGCACTCATATAATATATATAGGGGGTGGTAGGAGAAGAAAATATTCAAACAGCTCCGGAGAGAACCTCGAGTTTTCCCTGAGGTACGTTTATTGTCTTCTCTGAGGATGATGGTCCCCAGTAAAGTTCTACAGGTGGTACATCCCTATAATATAATATAATATATATATATATATATATATATATATATATATATATATATATATATATATATATATATATATATATATATATATATATATATATGAGGGGCACCCGCCAGCTCCAGGGAGTTTCAGAAGTCTAGAAAATATGGAGAACTTGCCCATCATTAAATGTTTGTTCCCATAGGCTCGAGTCCCTTGGCTCATGGAAAAAGAGTGCATCTAAGTTCCTTAATGAGCTAGGCAAAAGACTCATCAAAGTAACTAGGGATCCCAGGGCAGCTAGTTTTCTGTTCCAGCGACTCAGCGTTGCTGTTCAGAGGGGTAATGCCTGCTGTATTTTTGGGCACACGCCCCAGCTCTGAGGAGCTGGATGAGATTTTCGCATTATAATCAGTGACAAACGCGTAACAATATGTACTAGACATGTATCTCTACACCTCATGTACTGTATATGCCATCTTTAAATCAACAATGTATCTCTTAAATCTTCTGTACCATATTATGTAATAAAATATACCTATTGGTAAATAAGAATGAAAAGATGGGGTGGTAGGGAAGTGGCATATTCAAACGGTTTCAGGAAGAAATCCAAATATTCTTCCTTGAAGCCTTTTATCCACTTCTCGAGGCTATGGGTCCCACAATTTACACCAGAGGTGGACCCCATTATATACATACATACTATATATATATATATATATATATATATATATATATATATATATATATATATTCAAAAGAAATATCCCAGCCAGCATGATTCGAACATAGGTCATCAGCACTCCATGAGTGTAGGTAGCTGCCTACCTGACGCCTTAAACCACTCACCTACAGATGTCACAAGACGTTAGATAACCTGCTGACGACCTAGGTTCGAGTCATGCTGGCTACGATATTTCTTTCTCTTTTTTTTTCTCTGCGAGGACCATTGAGTACAGTATCACTCGTGTGACCAGAATATACAGGAGGAGACTGAAATAGCTGAAGACCATGCTAAAGGCTCACTGATTTACTCGAAGTTAGAGAAACGTGGGTAGCAGTCCAGCAAGCTACCTAACGTTATGAGGCATCGGTAACTGAGTGGTTTAAGGCATCAGATTGGTAGCTAGCTACACTTGTGGTGAACTACGACCTAAATTCGAATCCTGTTGGCAGAGATATTTAGACACACACATACTAACAAAATAATAACCACAATTAAAGTTTATATAATTGCGGTTTCGTGAAATAAATCACATTGACTTAATTAGTTACACAATAGCGACTATATAAGACTATTGTAAACGTATATACTTGTAAACTGAACCTAAATAAAAACTTATTTACTTTTTATTCATCCAATAACCCATAACCAAAGTAGTTAGACTGTTGGGTTTAGTCCTGACTCTTTCTCTTCTACTTCAGCTCTTCCTTTCACCGGCTATTCTTCTTCTGTCCCCACTTCCCCCTCGCCCCTAGTGGGTCCTTACCTGAGAGTCTGAACTTCAACTTCATCCAATATACAAAAAAAAAAAGATAATTATAACCACAATTTTTAAAGGGGTGGACCGATAAGCCAGTGGAAGGTCACGTACAGATGACCAAACGCTCCAGCTCTGGGTCATCATATGAATAAGACCCGCGTCAATAAACACTTGTCTTATTTCCTGACAAACCTTACCTAACCTATTCATTTAAAAGAGCATTAGTATTTTTTAAGAGATTTATAATTAATGATGATTTTTACCATAGTTTGAGGATTCATGCTTATACACAATAAATTATTTTGTGTGCGCACATCTGTGTCCTCTGGACAATTGAAAAACTACTGTATGTAAAGTATGAAAAGCCTAAATGAAAACTTACTCTGCATTACCAAGCATATTGTATTTATATAGTATACATAAATGTTTATCATCAAATTTCTATTAAAGAAAACGAAAGACTTAAGTCGTTTACAGAAAACGAAACCGAGTGAGAATTTTATGGCCAGCTTATTTAGTTTAGATTTTATAGCCCTCGAACCCTTTACGAGAAAGTAAGTTTATTC